>JAAAKO020047623.1:0-11446 GCA_010015015.2 Bolitophila cinerea
TTCCCAATCACGAAATGGTTTTTTACTACAGAAGTCCCTTAATGGGAGAGAGCTTTTTTGGGGCGGAGATGCATTTACCTTTCAATTTATGGTAGTTTGCATTTTTTTAGAGGCCGCAATTAGAAGCCTTGGAAGGTTAAAAAAAAACACAAATATCTTGCTGGATGTTACAAGTTGTCCTTTCGGAAGGACTTTGAGGGCCTATATCTCGGTTCCATGGGTTTTCAAAAAAAAACAAATTGTTTGATGAAGCGTGATAATGTAACTAACGCCGTATTTTTGATAAACTATATTATCAGGACAAAATCCTAAAAAAAAATACCAAAAATTGAATGCAAAATAATATAAATCCTATAGAAAAATTGTCAAAATTAAATTAAATTAATTAAATCCTAAATCCCTAAAAAAAAAAATTAAAAAAATCTTAACCCACATTTTTTTTTGAAAACAATTCTTTAGCAAAAGATCTTCTAAAGCGCGATTGTTATGGTCATCTGTTTTACGGACTTTGTCATAACCATTATTCATCAATCATTTATTAGGTTAAAACTGAAAAAGGAGAAGCTGAAAATATATATCGTCCTTAATGTAGACTGGTGAACGATTTCCCGAATCGTAACAAGTGCGACCAAATGCAGCACTACCCTGCGCAGTGAGCACGGCTCGTGTCAAAGCAGATGGAACCGTCACCTAACAGCTCAGCCCCTCCTGATGTTGTTGGCTGACCTCGGCCCTCCGTTATGGCTTTGTTTTGGTCTTCATGTTCCTCTTCCTTCGCTTCGGGTCCAAGAGTGCCCCATGGCTTCACCTTGTCGGTTGCGTAGACCGAAAGGAACGGGCGTTGTGTTCGTTATTCTTTAGGTATATTCTCGATCAGATATCGGTTCTGGTCCAAACATTTCTTTATCATGTACGGACCTTTGAACTTGAGCCCCAGCTTCCGAGATTCGCCATTATTTGCATGTGCGAGGTGTTCCACCATCACCAAGTCTTCTTCCTTATATTCTCTTGGTGCACGGTGGTTTGCGTCAAACCTTGTCTTCCACTTCGCCGTTTTCTTGATATGCACGTTCCGCGATGTCTTGGAGAGACATGGCGTCTTTATTGGAGTATCCACCTTTAATCGCACCACTAATCAAGTTAGTATCTCGGTGCTCATCACTATCGTCCTCACTACCTTTGTCCGATGCTACCTCTACGTTCGGCTTTAGCGATCTATTCCAAGTTGTTGGCTCGTTCGTCATAAAATGATCTGCGTATTGTCCTACGAGCTGTTGTGGGTTAGGCTTTTCTCATATTAGCTGTAACCATAAATCACAGTAGCCGATGAGTGGTTATCGAATATGACATTGACTAAATTCAGCAAAAAAGATCTTGTTTCATGGTATAATTCCAGTTTTAATTTTCAGTGTAGATTTTTCAAATTTACAGTTATGGTAAAACGACAATGACCATGTTTTAGGACCTACTTAGATCGGTCTTTTTCTATAACCTAATTTTTCTCTATAACCCTTGAATTTCCCCTGAAAAAACCACAAAAGTTTCATTCTTTCAGCCCCATGTGCTAATGGAACACAAAAAAAAAACAAAAAACGCCTTTATTATTTATTATTTATTACCTTTCTTTTCCGTTATCAGGCATTTCGATATTCATGAGTTTCAAAATCTCCATACAGGGCCAATCCACTCTAGCGGACATGTTCCAAAGAAAGGGGCGGATATAAGAGCCTCCAATGTTAGGATTTACTACACTTGAAAGAATTTGTAGAGATACTCGTTTCTAAGATTATTTACTCATTTTTATCCTATTTTCCTTTTCCATCATTTTTTTGCAGAAATTCTTTTAAAAAATCATAATTCCATTTTAATTACTAGGTGGGGTAAAGAAACCTCACTGGGAATGAAAAAAAATGTTTTTTAATTTTTTTTATTCAACTTTTTGTACCCGACCGAAAAGTAATTTTCCGCAAGGTCTGCAAAATAATAATAATATTGATGAGCCATCTTTTGAGGTTTGGGAACGGAATAATATCCGAGAGAGCCTAATCGAGCGAAAAAGGTAGATAAGGAATCAATTGGATCCCTAAACCGTTGATTTTAGCTATAATTAATACTCGCTGTTCGTTTTTCCTTTTTAAGGTAGTTCACGAAGAGTATGTCATGACCATTTCAGAAAACCGACGCCATGATATTTCCGCCGTCTCCGTCGGCCGCTGTGGAGCACTCGAGCCGGCTTCAGTCCATTGCCGGGCACTCATTGTGTTCTCTGGCGTTTAATAAAAGATCCAGGTTTCATCAACAGTTACCAATCGATGCCAAACACACTTCCGAAGTGCGTTCGCATTCGTGTTTTTCTTTCGGAGTCAGCATGCGTGTCACCCAGCGGCAGGATATTTTATTCATATGCAGAATCTCGTCCAAAATATTATCCTTGTGGCATCTGTTTGCTTTCGTTTCTTCACTTTCCGGTAAACCAACACCATTTCACGTTTTTTTACATTTTCATTATTTTTTCCTTAAATTTCCTTTTTTACCGCATCGGGGGCCCTTCCGCTGCGTACTTCATCGGCAGTGGAGTTTCGGCCACCAAGAAACTCTTAAAGCCAATATTTCACGGTGTAATCTAAAGAAGCACAATCATTTTTCTCCAAGTTTTTTTTTTGTTTCCTTCGCCGTTTTGCTTCTTGAAAAAAATGTTTTATGAGAGAAGAAAAACATTTTTTTATAAAGTGTTCCTAAAAAAAAGCTCCAAAAATAAAATGAGCGTGCTCCTAAAATAAAATAATTTCCACATTAAAATGACACTGCTCACCGAGTTTGCAAATTTTTAGAGGCCGCAATTAGAAGCCTTGGGAGGTAAAAAAGAAACACAAATATCGTGCTGGATGCTTCAATTTGTCCTCTTGGAACGACTTTTTTTGCGAAATCATAAAAGACAAAAAGCCTAAAATTGAAATACTAAACACAACAAAAAAAAAACAATTCTTTAGCAAAAGATCTCATTGAGCGCGATGGTTATGAGCGTCTGTTTTACGAATTTTGTCATAACCATTATCCATCAATCATTTATTGGGCAAATACTAAAAAAGAAAAAGCTAAAAAATGGACTAAATATAATGAAAGCGTACTCGCGTACTAGACGATGTTTAGATCTAGATCTAGATTTAGATCTAGTACTATATAGTTGTTTAAACTATGACATTATTGAAAATCAATGTATTGAATGCCAATTCGAAAAACAATTGATTCAATTGTGGGGTTTTCTTTCAATTGGTTTATTTCTTACGCCCTACTTTTATGTAATACTACTAAATAGGTTTTGCGGAGAATAATTCTCCTTTTAATTCTGCTCGCCAACGCTAAATTTGATTAAATGTATCAAATTTTATTATGTTTTTAAAAATAAAAATTAAATAGGTTATCCTAGTTCTAAAAGGTTGAATTCGACGAGCAGGTGTTTTATTGTGTAAGACTATTGAATTTTATTGATTACCGGTGCAGTTTGATATAGGTAGTACTTCTTCAGAAGAGTTTTCCGGATTTTATGCTGCTGGTGTTATTTCTAGAACTTGTGTTTGAGGTGTATTTGAACTAAGTCCAAAACAGTCGTACGAAACGGAAACGGAAACTGGCTCTGGCTTATTGTGATTTTTAATGCGCTTTCTTAGTTGATTAGCATGAGATATATAATGCGGCTATTGATATGTTGAACGGTGTAGCACACTTTTACTTTTCATTCTCTTTCCCAGAAAGATTTGTTGTTGCGAAACATCAAAACATAAACGGTTTCACCGTTTTGGAACTCTTCCGGTGTGGCTCCGTGTCGACGATTGAACTGTGCCTCCATATCTTCGTTGATGTTTTCAAAGTGTGTGCTATGTGGGCGCAGTAAATCAATTGACGTACGGATTTTACGGCCAAATACCGCTCCAACTTGAGATTTCCGTCCGGTGCGCTTGGGTTTGGAGTAGATCTGTAATTAAGCGGGAATGTCAGCAAGATGTCTGACATTGTTCCTGCCCCTTCAAGCTTTCGTAGGGCACGTTTCAGGGTGTCCACAAACCTTTCCGCCTGTCCGTTTGATTGCGGATGATAGGGTGGTGTGAAAATATGATGTACTCCGTGTTCCGCACAAAAGTTTGAAAACACTTCTGACGAAAACTGGGTACCGTAGTCAGAAACAAATGTAGAGGGCATTCCGAAACGCGCAAAAAATTGTTGAAGAATCTCTATGGTTACCGCCGAAGTTGTAGTTGATGTCATGAAGATCTCTGGCCATTTAGAAAATAATTTCCATTTACGGGGCCAGCAGAATCATTCATGTTGGTTGCCAGGGCTTACTTGGAGTAGTCCAGGAAGCAAGCGTTGATTTGATCGGAGATTTAGTAGCAAGATTGCAGTTCTGCCAACTTTAAACTAGTTGTTCAATTTGCTTGTCAGGATGTGGCCAGTAGACAATACCGCGAGCAATGGACTTTGTGCGCTCGATACCAGAATGGCTCTGGTGTAATTGTTTCATTACCTTTGATTGCAATATATTCGGAACAAACGAGTCGTTCAATGCATCGCTCTTCTTCGATCCATCTTTTTTTCATCTTGATCATTTAATAGGTTATACTGTCTGGCCATGAAGAGTTGTGGTATCTGATGATATATATTTTTTTAAATACATCACTGGCCGTTTCTTGTCTTACCATCTTAAACGTAACTAGAAGTGTGGTAAGAACGTCATCGAGTACACTGTCTTCATCTGGTCGCTGCTGTTTCTGGATAAGATTTTGAAGCATGACAAATAGCCTTTTGAGTTCCATCTTCGAAACAATGAAGGATAACTGCACCGATGCCGTGACTGGATGCGTCTGCGGCAACAATGATTTCCTGGGTGGGGTCCAAATGCGTCAGTAGAAGGTTTGATTGAAGAACATTTTTGGCATTTTGTTCCAGTCCCATTCAGTGTCCTTCTTCAAAAGTTCATTTACTGGAGCTCGCAGTACTTTCATCTGGTAAACAAATGAACCATAAAAAGTCAAGCCACCAAGGAATGACCTGAGTGTTAAAATGTCATGCGGAGCAGGCATCTTATTTATGGCATCTATATCTTCGCAAGGATCTGGGCGTCGTTCATACTTGTTTATAATGAACTCCAAATAGTGGATTTCTGGAAGACCAAACTTGGATTTCGCGAGCTTGAGCCGAAGCGTACTGATTTGGTTCATGTTCCTGAGCACTACTTCCGGTAACGATGATGTCATGTAAATACTCTACCGCGCCTGGACCGCCAGCCAGCATGGTGTCCATGCATTGCTGAAAGATTCCTGGTGCACATTTAACACCACAGGGAAGTCTATTGTATTGAAACAGTCCTCTGTGTTCCTCTGAATAAGTCTTCGGGAATCCTCTTCTACTTCAATTTGAGGGTACGCATCGGCAAGTACATGCTGCGAAAATACTGTTCCCCCAGCAAGTGTTGCGTAGATTGCCTCTGGAAGTGGTATCCGATACTGGTGTGCGGATTTGAACACTCTCTGCTACTCTTCTTCCACTTTTCCCATAACATCGAATGGAATCGGTCTTCGAGGTCGAAACGCTGGTGTCGCTATAGTTTGCAGAGAAAGTTTTGCTTTCACTTTTAGACAGCATCCGCGAGGCCTTCACCAAAAATTCTTAGAAACTTTGACAGGACAGCAATAGCCAGATGTTCTGAGCTATTGGCTATCTCAGTCTTGCGACATATGGTACTAATTGGCATATCCCAAAGCTGAAATTGCTCCATTCAGTTCAGACCAGTGATAATATAATATATCGAAAATATTGATAATATATCGAGAATGTCTATAATATATCGATAATATATCGAGAATATCGATAATATATCGAGAATATCGATAATATATCGAGAATATCGATAATATATCGAGAATATATCGAAAATATAACGATAATATCATTAAAAAAAGCCATCAGGCCATCAGGCCGAATGAACCATTTGGCCATTTTTTTACAGGCCAAATGTAATTAGGGCCGAATGAGAAATTAGGCTGTATAATCCATTAGGCCAAAAAAGCTATTTGGCCAAGAAAGCATTAGACTGAATGAGCAAGTAAGCCGAATGAGCCCTCAAGCCGATCAATTATAGCGGTGTTTAGATTATGTGAGCTGATTATATTCGCGAGTATTTTTATAATGCGATAATATCCGTAATTTTCGTAAATACTATGTAATATCAATAATATATTAGGAATATCTTGAGAATATTGAGTATATATAATTAATATTCTAAGAGTTATCAAAAATATTCGAGAATATTAGAAAAATATTCGAGAATATTATAAAAATATTCGAGAATATTATAAAAATATTTGAGAATATAAAAAATAAAATGGTAATATGCACGAAAATATTCCCTTATCGGTCTTTTCGAAAATACTCGTTCCAAGCCTAAATTGGTCGAGCGGGCACCCTATCAATACATTATTGGAATGTAATTACAAAATTTTTAAATTGCAACCACTCCAACGTCCACCCACCCCGCCCGCCGGCCGCGTTGGCATAGGCGCCGCTCCCTACACGGTATCACCCCATTTAAATAAATCAATCAGACATCATGATTATGCCTCGTCCGGAAAACAAAGTCCAATTTATGGACGGTCGAAATGCCATCATCATAATTTATTGCAAATAACTCGAACGCCCGCATAGAACACTAATAATTCATAATATAAAATAAACGGCGGTTTGTTTGCGTAGTGGTTTTTGTTTGTTCTGTCAGTGTGTGTGTGTGTGTGTGTGTGTGTGTGTGTGTATTAAATGGTTATGTGTGTATGTGTGTGTGTGTGTGTGGGCGCGAGGCAAACACGGCGATTAATTGGTACGAATTAAATTAACTAAGCGTGTAAAATTTCGAAGATTAAACAACGTTGACCAAAGGGGCCGAGTGGAGAGCACGCGTGCGAGCTCGGCAAACATTGTAATTCACACACACACACACATATGACGAGTACATGTTTTTTTGCCGTTTTTTCTTCTTCTTCAGAGCCACACATTGTCGTCTCACCGTATATTATCGAGAGCAAGCATAAGCTTAAGTCGTTGATGGAGTGCGACGCGGCGCGCTTAACAAATTCCAAGCTCGACTTTGGCGTGCCTCTGTGCCTGTGTGTGTGCCAGTGTTTCTATAGTATATATATATATATATATATGCATATTAAAAATCACAAAATCAAAATGTGCGCGGCCACACCTATTGCACACACACGCAGAGAGCCCCACAGGCCATATCGTGGCTTCTCACTTGTTAACAGGTGCGAAGCACGCAAACTTTGCAGGTTAGGTATATATTTATCGCTTGTTGGCGCAAGCGCGACCATTTATCGACTTACGTGTGTGTGTGTGTTTATTCGTAATTTGCTCGCGTGGTGAATTCTACAAAATTCGCTTATGCGTTGGTTCGTAAACCCGCGGAACGGACGGCCGCTCGTAAGTTCGATGGCACACGGTCGCCCGATGTCATGTTGTCTTTTGCAGACAAAAGCGCCGTGCGTGTGCCTGTGAATCAGTATAATGTATGTCTGTGTGTGTGTGTGTGTGTGTGTTTTTATGTATATTTCCATACGTTGAAAGCGAGCACAAAGATAGTTAGCCATGGCTAAAGAGTGTGTGTTTTTATTTAAATATAAATAGTGTGGTTTTCTTGCCTCGTTATATGGATGGATTATATGTGTTTTGTTCATCGATTGAATATATTGAATGTACTACAAAATTGCCCGAATTTTTATTGGCAAAAAACACGACTGGCAGAATCACAACTGGTCAACAGATACGATTGCCCTAATAATACGATTGGCCAACTTATACGATTGGCCAACTTATACGATTCGCCAACTTATACGATGGGCCAAATGACACGTTTTGTCAAATCGCGACTGATCAATTGATTCGATTGGCCAAATAATACGATTTGCCGAATCACGATTGGTCGAGTGATACGTTAAGCCAAATCACGACTGATCTACTGATTCGATTGGTCAAATATTACGATTTGACGAATCACGATTGGCCAACTTGTACGATTGGCCGAATTATACGATTGGTCGAATAAAGGTTTGGCCAATTCACGACTGGTCAACTGATACGATTGGCCAAATAATACGATTTGCCGAATAACGATTGGCCAACTTGTACGATCACTTATCAATCCTGGCCAACTGTTGCGATGGACCGAATAATAGAATTGTCCGAATAAGAAGATTGTCCTAATTACGATCGGTCTAAAGTTATCAAACTATCATTCGGCCAATCATATCATTTGGAACAAATTATACGATTGACCTAATCACGATTGGCCAAATGATACGTTAAGCCAAATTATCATTATGTCAATCTCAATTCATTCGGCCCAATGAAACTAAGTTGAGTGTACTTTTAAGCTAAAAAGTCACTGTCTCCATCTCTGCTGGCCTATAGTCTCGATGAGACGCGCCCAAATCCCACCATCATCATCATCAGGCAGCTTACGGCAAGGAAGTAATTTCTTACTACGAATTAATGAAGCCCTTTTAATTTTCTTATCTACATTGCGAATTTGTTTAATAGTTAAAAATAATATTTTTCCCTAAACGAACTGAGACATTGGAAATGGCAGATGCTGGCTTTATTTACGAAATGTTCATCAAATGTCAAGTTTTATCATGTTTAAATGGTGTACTTAGGCTTCCATAGAGCAACCTCGCCAAATGCTTTTATAAAGTTGTACTTAAGCTAATATCGAGCATATGCATCATTTTTAAATAATGTTCCAAAGCTACTATCGAACAGTAATCAGTAAGCAACTCCCAATAATGCTTTTAAAACGTTGCATTATTATAAAATGTTGTTCTAAAGCTACTATCGAGCAGCAATCATAAAGCAACTCCCAATAATGCTTTTATAAAGATTCGTCATTTTTGAATGTTGTTCTAAAGCTACTAACTAGCAGTAATCATAAAGCAAATCCCAATATTGCTTTTAAAACGTTGCATCATTATTAAATGTTGTCCTAAAGCTACTATCGAGCAGCAATCATAAATCAACTCCCAATAATGCTTTTATAAACATGCATGTTGTTCTTAAGCAACTAACGAGCAGAAATTATAAAGTATTTTTGAATAATGCTATTATAATGTTTCACCATTTGTAAATGTTGCTCTAAAGCTACTATCGAGCGGCACCCATAAAGCAGCATCACCCAGTATGCTTTTAAAATAGTTCATCACTTATAAATATTGTACTAAAGGTTTTATCGATCAGCTCTCATAAAGTAACTTCGAATAATGCTTATATAAAGCTGCATCATTTTTTGATGTCGTACTTAAGGTACTATCGAATAGCACTCATAAAAATGCATCGCCCAATATGCTTTAATTAAGAAAAGAATGTTTTGAATCTGTTATACGGGTCTGGACCTTCACAAATATGTTTCTTGGTTTGTTACGATGCCTTTGATCTGTTCGCATTACTGGTATACAATGTGAATTCAGTGTATTTGATCAAGCTGGTGTCAATATTTAAGACTGTCGAAATACTTAGTTTTAAAAAAAAAACATATATTCCAATTGGTTCGTTGCCTTTGAAATTCAATTTTTAGAACATGCAAACGAATGTCGCCATATTAAAAATAATGACTCACAGGTTCAACGTTTTAGTTATGGGTCTTATTACGCAGATCGCTCTTTAGGATAAATCATTGGTTTTAAATTTAAAGAGGTATATATAAATATCCTCGCACTTATTGCCACAGACAATTTCGACGGTCCGTCCGTCGCTGTGGCTCGGGTGAAAGCGCATGGACTTTTATACCTCTCTTCCGGGAATATCACCATTACACATTTACACACAAACACACCGTTGGGGGCAATAAAAATCGACCTTTTCTCGGGTCGATGGTTTTATTTCTATAAATTGAGTCCTGCTGCTCGTCGAATATATAATTTCAAAAACCTTAGAAACTAACGATTGTCTTGCGTATGAAATACAGGTAAAATACGCCGCAAATAAAAAAAAAACTCTCACACACACACACACACAAAATCTCGTTGGTGTTTTGGATTTACGTATTTTTTAGCGGAATGCCACAGAGAGCACGATGAGCCAACTATGTATATATACACCTAATTGTATTATGTATATATGTGTGATGCGCATATGTGCCTCACGTGTTTGTGTATAAATATGAGTGTTTACGATTCGGTTCGGTATTTATTTAAGGCCTTTCCGGAGATCTCTCGACATTATCGCACCAGAGCAAATATTTGTGATTACGCCGTGCAGCAGCGCCGCAAGAGGCAACCGACGCAACGACTTGGAAGCGGAAATTTGCTTTTTCTCTCTTTATGAATGTTTTCTCGTATCACATATTATAAATAATAGGTATTTAGCAAGGTGATCCATGTGTGTGTGGGCGTTTGTGCGTGAACAAAAAAACAACAACAGCAACAAAACCGCACTGATCGAACACTTGGAAGTTTACCAATGATTTGTAGGATGTTTTTGTGATGGCAACCCAATCCAGGGATGTATGTTTTTTTTTGTTTTATATTAAAATATAAATAATAATTTTATTATGTTTATTTGAGTTTTGCTACCACGCTTGTACAGCTAACCACCACCATACCACCACCATACCACCACCATCAGTAACTACATTTTATATGTGTTCGAATATTTTTTATAAATCACTAACCAGAATCCTCTAAAAAGTGCATTCTACTTAAAATATCTCGACAAATTTCGAATGGAACTAACGAAATTAAAAGAAATGTCATATCTCAGCGCATATTTGATAATCCGTTGATTGCCTATTTCACCCTTGAGGGATGGTTTGGTATCAGGTGCGACCGCTTCTAAATGAGCCCAATAAAATTGTGAATCGATCTGTGTTCTCAGAATTGCCACTTTTCAACACCGTGCCAATTCGTTTGACTTGGAGGAGCCTATCTCCATTTTGGTTTTTTTTTTTTCGGGCGCAATACGACTCTCGCTCAATCGCGGCGTGTGTGTGTGTGTGTGTTTCGGATAGCTGTTTATATTTTCTCTTCTTCTTAAATTTGACATAAATGTTATCTTTTTCCAGAACAATTTCGCGCATTAATGCCAATCTCAGGCAGTGAATGCACTCCTGAAGCAAACAAAAAAAAAAAACAAACAAAAAAGTAATCAATACTTTTGGAATTGACGCAGTCAACGCACGGCGTTGGCGCACATACGGATGTGTTGCACACACCGATAAAACGCACCGTGCGCATGTGCATATGCGCGGCGCAGCGTCTGCGGCTGGCCATGATGGTGATGATCATGATCATGATCATGCGCACGTACAAGCGCGCAGCGTACAAAACACACACACACACACACATATTTTGTGTGTATGATTAAAACTAAGAGATACGGCGCGGCGGAGCACTGAACGCAT
>JAAAKO020047644.1:0-11443 GCA_010015015.2 Bolitophila cinerea
TATATCTATATGGTGTATATTCTATTATCCGATATTATTCCTTTAAAAAAATATATAGATCTTAATGTTGCAATTAGTATATGCCTTTGACGTGTAGGGCTGTTAAAAGCAGCCACTTTTCAAGTCTCTTAAAAATATGCAATATATTGAGGGTTGTTTAAAATAACTATTTTTAAGGTGTTACAAATCGTGTTACGTGCTTTTTAAATTACATGCTGTTTAGATTACGTGTTTTTAGTTTGCAAGTTTTTGGTATGCATGGTTTATTGTTACGTGCTTTATAGAATACGTGTTTTGATGCAAAAAATATATTTAAAATACGTCTTTGAGGTTGCATGTTTTTATGTTACACTTGTTAAACTATTTTATGATGTTCTACTGCATGCACTAGTAGGATGGTTCAAAAATTATAGTTTTTCAAAACACAAACGAAATTCTATTTTTTTTTAGTTTTATGTAACGTTTTTTTAAGTTTTATTTTTTTTAAATTAAATTCAAAAATAGTTTTAAATTATTTATTATTTTTAAATACAATTTATAAATCCATATATATATATAATTTTATATTTCTAATATTTAAAATTTGTATATCAAATAATAAATAATTAAATTTATTAAAATTTTAAAAATACAGTACACTGAAATTCCTAATAAAAGAAAATTATGTTTTAAGATACTTTTTTAATTATGACTTTAAAAAACCTGCATTCTAAAGTTTTTTCACCAACATACAATTTTCTGGGGTCGTCTGTTTTCCAGTAGAAAGTAGAAAGAGAATGGATCTGGAATACAGGAGCAGGTGTCTCCCCAATTTAAAAATCAAACTAATTTATTATATGGGCTGAAGAACGGATGTTTATTCAAAATGTATGATTGAAATGATCTAAGTGCAATAATACTCTAGAGAAGAAGTTAGGTTATGTTTTTTGAATGAACATCTTTATGAAATAGGCCATAGACTTTATTATATAGACACGAAATGGACCAGTTTTTTTCTATATACGGATTTGTAATGAACATCTCTTTAATTCGAGGCAGTATTTTAGTTATTTTTGTCGTCAACAGATGGCTTATTTATATTTAAGTCTATGGACATGATTTAAAAATGGGGTATTAACGGTTTGGTTTTAACTTATTTATTGTTTTAAATGATATTTATTGACACATTTTCTGTTTTATTATTCGATAAGGGATTAAATAAAACCGAAATCAATACTTTAAAAATGAAACAAATAATATATAAATATAAATATCATCCGCAAAACACTTGTATTTAATATAATTTAAATAATATATATATATATATATATATATATATATCAGCCCATATATATATATATAAATATGTATATAAACAGATGTAATGGAGAACAAAACAAATACTTTTGTTTATTGTACTCAACACTTGTAAAATCCGTACATATTCCCATAATACAATCAACAAACAAAATAATTAACAATTAAATCAGAAATGTTTTGCATTTAGCAGACAATTTGTAGGCTTATCAATTACAATCAGAATAAACAAACATTTCGTTCGAATTTCACATTCTCATTGCGCCGAATAATTTCGAAATGTATTTCATAGAATTCTTGATGACAACAAAAATCTTATCAGCAGACTAATCATTTTATACTTTGATTTTGCAAAGGTGTCTAGTGACGGATACGTCTACGTTGGTCGTGGCTGGAAAATTGTGAACCAGTACTTCGGAAGGTCGTTGGCCGTTTGTTTCATGGGGGACTTCATACGATACGAGCCCACGCCAAAGCAACTGGATGGCGTTCAGCATCTGCTGGCGTACGGTGTGGCTCAGCAGCTCTTATCCTCCAGCTACATTGTGGTGGCTCATAATCAGGTATATTTTGACATTTTTACTATATCTAACTGTTTATTATTTCAATATTTAAAAAAACGAAAGCAACTTTTAATTTCATATTTTTAGACCTTAAAAACAAAGAGTCCGGGCAGCAATGTGTATCGTGAAATCATCAAATGGCCACGCTGGAGCCCGTGTGGAAGTGCCAATCATCCTAGCTGTAATCTATAATGTGGAATATTGTTATTTACAATGGATATGTGTATATTTACATATATGTACTATAATTCTGCTGTGCTGTGCAAATGCAAGAAATATTCTTTATTTATTATGTAACGCAATTTAAAAATAGACTGTTTATACTAAAAAAATGTATAATATGATTTGAATGCAATTTTGGAGCTTATATGGAGCTGATATCACGGATTTATACTGATGAATTTGTGTTTCATATTCGTAGTTCTTAAAAAATAGATAATTTGTTGATTAGTATACATTTAAAATGAATTTAGATTGTTTTTTTTTTACATACTAGCTTTACCAGTTTTTAAATAATGCGCCAAATAAATATTGTATTTTAGTAATATATTTCACATATAGATGGCGCGGTTATTGTAGTACTAGATCAACGTACCATAACGCACTGCGATTGCGCGCGTTGCTGTCAACTGTCAACGTTGTGTACATAAATATAAAAGTATACACAAACAATAACAATATATTTTGTTTGGGCATTTTAATAAAGTTTAAATTATTATAATCGTGATCTTAAAACCTAAACTTAAAAATATGAGCAAACAAAATGCTTCAAATTCCATAAATGAGCCACATGAGAGTTCCGACGAAGATACTCATATCGAATACACATCGTACCAAAGAGCCGCTATGTTGAATGTGCTGAAAACTTCTGCCTGCTGCACCACCGAAAACATTAATCTCGTGAATTGTTTCCGAAAGAAAAAGAAGCCCTCTATTCAGCAGATATGCGGTAAGTAGTGTAGTCCATCGTTATAAACCTAACCTCACAAATGTTATCACGTAGATTTTCTCACGTACATGGCCGATAAAAGCTGCAAATCGGTGAACAAACGCATAAAAACGGAGCAGTTCAAGCGACTCAAACGACTGACCACACATTTGGATAACCATGGCGCACGCAAGAAGAGCACTTACGATGTTGCGTTAGCTCTGAAGACCATTGCAGATGCCGAAGAGCATCCGGAGCCCAACGAAGTGGGTGGCATCGATTTAAAGTATTTTTTTTAGCAATACAAAAAGATCACGGACGATAGTTGTAACCCGAATCTTTGTCAATTGCAGATTCCTCTATCAAATGCTGTCCAACATGTCCATGGGATTTCCCACTGAAGAGCCCACCGGCAAAACGCTGTTCTTTTTGCAGAGCGTTTATCTCGTAGGCATTTGGAATATTAATGCTGCCGCTGTATGTTAACATGTATATCCTTTAATTTCAGGATTTTATGCAGAAAATGGAAGATCCAGAGGAAAACCATGCTTTAATGTTTAGAGAACTGCAACAGCTGCTTCTTTTATCCGATGATTTGGAGGATACACCATCGCCGGTCGCGTCGCCGACTGCTGTTAATCCTAAGATTGAACTCTATGAAACGTTTCAGTCGTTCCTACAGAATGGACTGGTCGATTCATCCATTAATCCACTGAAAGTGCCCATCGAATTGCTCAACGTTGTTGACACCACCGACCAATAATGGTAATATTTTTATTTATATGCACATAATAATCAAAACACAAATTTCAATATATTTTTTTATTGAGATAAACTTTATACACATTTCTTATTGAACTCTATAATTATAGTATAATATTATTTGTGTATCGAGTTTGGTCGAGCTTTAAAATTGTGTGTGCGCTCGCCAATAATATATATATATATATATATGTTACACAAGAATTTCACAACATTATTTTTAAATGTACATTTAGATTTCATTTTTAATGTATTTTCTGTTTGTTTTGTATTTAGTATTACATTTAATTATACATATATATATATAATCTACAATATGAAGAGATTTAAAAAAAAAACTTGAAACATAATCAATATTGAATTTTGTTTATACATAAGTTCTACCGAAATAAACAATCAGTCGTTTCCGTTTTGCTTAAAAAGTAATAGTGTCCGTGTTTGCGTATGTGTCTTGTATAAAAGGACGTTTTGTGTGTGTGTATGTGTATATCATTTATACAGTTTAAATAAGCAGGGTGGTTTGGTGCGGGATGATGCGTCTTCGTGTATATAATATAATAAATCGATATGTAATTCCGAAGTAGTTTTTCCGTTTATTCGCCTGGCGAGCGGAGAGATGCTGCTAATTATATATACTTAATAATAAAAACGTACAAAAACAACGTAAATTGTATTTCAAGATCAGAGCAGAATATTAAAAGATTAGTATTATTACAATTACCTAATCACTACACTCAAAACACATATACACGCTGTTTTTACTGGATAATTATTCTTAATGTACAATTTATTACATATTATGTAGTATATTTTCTTAAGTGTATAAGAGATAATAAAAAAGAAGTGTTTTTGTTATACTTAAATATATATATGTCGGAATCACAGCTAGGATAAAGTGTAGGTAATATTAATTAAATGTAGAGGTTAATTTAATGAAATGTTTCTACGGCGTAGAAAAGTTTACGATTCTCGCATCGGTGCCGCGGGCTCTTTCTCTCTATTTGTCTAGAAGCTCTTGGTTTTAGATAAAGGTGGCTTTTGCTGCGGACTGCGTTTAGATTATTTAGATAGAATCACTCGTACTTATATAAAAATATATACAGTCTAATTGAGTTTAAGAGTTTTTTTGTTAAAAGTGTGTCATTTTTTCGACAATAATCATATATTATATATTCTTCTAATCTTCTTACTAGTTTATTTTTAACTACAATATTGTGTGCTCCAGACAAATCCTCTGCGACGAGCGATGCTCTCGGGCTGGCTCGCCGCCGTTCTATGTAAAGGTTGGCGAGGATTTGTCTGTACAACACACACTTCCTCATCTACGCATTGGATTGTCATTGGCATTCATGTTTTTTGATGTGTTTTTTTTTAAACTGGTTCTTTTAAAAAAATTGTTTGTGGTTTTTGTAATGTTTATTTAGATTAGTAAATGAATTCACTTTTTATTTGTGTTATATTTGTTTTAGAGAGTATAAAACAGAAGCGGTTAGTAGAAAGTGGGTTTTTGTTCATTTTAGGGGGTAGTTTTTAAACACACACACGCTTTAAGCAAATCAATGGTTATATAATATTTTTTTTGTTTTATTTTGAATAATTGATCATCGTTATTGTATTTTGTTTACATTAGTTGTTGTAGCTTCAAAATCGATTAGTTTCAGAAGACTAAATCTAATGGCTTCAGTATACACTTTTCTTAATCCTTTTTATTTTGGCAGCTGGATTGACCGGTCGTGTTTGTGCGCGTTCAATCTAATGTCTTGTTTTTATAGGTTTTCTTATAGTTATTTATGATACTTGCTTGGACCCGGCCATGGCAAGTGGAAGAGTAGGCGGTACTGAAAAGGACGACCTTCGGGTTGCAAATCTTTTATTGAGACCTTCATTTATTTTAGCCTAAATGTAGGGCTAATCAATTTCATTTTTTCTAGTCTTTTGATTATGGATCTCTATATAATTGTGGTAACCTGTGGGTGTACTGATGGATAATAAATTTGATTATTCTTCATCATATATCCAAATCTTTATTTTATAATCCAAAATAGAAGCAGAATGAAGTAAATATTTCAACATTACCTACAGCGAGGCTCTTTTTGGGAGGTTTTATTTAAAGTTAAATAGGTCTCATTAGATGCAATATCATATTCACTAGAAAAGTAATATTTAATGGTATAGACGTTAGATTCCAGTTAGGATATGCCTTTTTTAAAGCACATTTACAGTACAAACACAATTAGCTCATTTAATGCCCTCTACGTGCATGACGAATTACTCGAGAAAGTCATCCATCTTACCATAAATTCGTTTTATCCCTGTGAGGAACATAGAGGGCATCAAGAAACGCTCAAAACAGGAACAATCTCGGTTGACGAACAGAGCTTTTAAGTTTGCATAAATTTGTTTTTTATACATTTTTCTGTTCGATGCGATGGCTAAACATTATAGTTAAATAGTTTATAGCAATACAAAGGGTTTTGATTTGTGTCTGATATTTGTTCACTGCTTCTAGCATTCCCCAATTTTCCTCAGAAAGATTACTACAAATCCCGTACTCGAAATCCCGTTTTTTTCAAGAAATCTTTTTTTTTGAATTAAATATTTTAAAAGAATAAACAAAGTTTTAAGTTAAAAAGCCTTTTAATGATTTTTGAGGTGAGTGTGTTAAAGAGAGATATATATTTCAAAGACAACACAGTGTAGAGAAAACCTCCCTGTTTAAAGATGTTGCTCAAGCTTCTACTTATTTTTTATCTAGTTTCTAGTATGGTAAAAATATAAAAATTTAAAAAAATTAAACGGAGAAAAAAAAGCTGTATTAAAAACATATTTACAAAAGTATTAAAATCATTCAAAACTAAGCGTTTTAATTTTAAACCTTTCCACCCCTTGAAGCGGAATTAATAATTAATGGAAAAAAACAATCCGGAATAAAAGCACTACGTCCCTTTTTTATTCCGCTTGCTAAAGGGAGGTCAATATATTGAAAATTATCGGGCCGCCCCATAATTTACTTAGATTAATAAACATATAACCAAAAATTATGTTTTTTTTGGCATTTTCTTATATTTATGTTTACCCCTTGACCGCAAGGGGTAAAGTTGTCTAAATAAAATACAAGTTATTTTACTGAGTGTTGTAGTATGTAATCGTAGGACTAATTATGGGCCTATAAGATTCTTGTAGAATTTAGTCTACGAGAATGCTGTTAAAATGAATAATAAGAACTTCCCCCACCAATAATGTTTTGTAATTTAATTTAATTTAATTGAATTAACTTTTAATTTAAAGAAGTTTAATTGTAGAAAGGGCTAAAATACAAAATATGGAGCGTAAATAAAAAAGCCAAAATGTTCAGTTTAGCTCCCTGATAATGGGTGGTCAAAAAATCATCCCTCTTTTAGGTTGGTTTTTAGATTGTATAAAAATTTCTAAAAATAACCAAAAAAATAGGATTGATTTAAATAAAAATAACTGTACAAGAGATGAGATTTTACCCGCAAATTATATTTTTTGGGCTAAGAGTGAGAGCTTAGGGATTAAAAATATTTAAAACTTTAAAAATGTTGGTGTTAAATATAATGATTGCAGTTAGAAAACGAATCATGTATTCGATCGTATTATTTTATTTATATAAAGAATTTAAATAAAATACGGCGGGTGAGCGTAAAATTCCCATCATCGTACAGAATAAATTCTGTGGATTTTTATTTCTAAGGCCCAAAATTAGTCCTTTAAAAAAATACTGGTTCCAAAGTCAGTAAAATTCCTTGTATTTAATATAGACAACTTTAACCCTTGTGGTCGAGTGTTTAACATAAATATAAAATGCCTAAAAAATCCACAATTTTTGTTTATGTGTTTTTTAGGAGTGAATTTGTGTAACAGAACAAAAAATCGTTAAAACCTCAAAAAACGGCCACCCTAAAGTAGATAATTAAGTGCTTTTTTAATGAATTACCAATTTTAGGGAAAAACAAGAATATGAAAAAAACGTCTAAAATAAAAAATGCAAAACAACAAAAAACGTCATTTCGTAAAAAAACAGGAATTTAAAAAAACAGTCCATCAAAAATTACTTGAAAGACTTAAACGTTTTTTTGAAATACGGGATTTTAGGGCACCCCGTCCTGAGGTGAAATAGAAATAAATTTGCATATTTTTGCGGGTTTTATTTGCATGAGTTATCTTTATTTTACACTAATTTATTGACAATCATTTTTCACACATTTTTACACCCTTTTTGATATAATGTTTCGGTAAGTTTGGCAGATTCAGCCAATTTTTTAAACATTCTGGACAGATAAAACAGGTAAGGTGGAGCTAGAAATTATGTAATTCACTCAGACCTACCCCCTGGATTTAGGGTGTTATACTCGTAAAACTCGGATAAACTTCCACAATTCCTTGCAAAAGGATTCCGAAAGATAAACTTTGATTGCACGTAAGTCAAAGCACGAACTCCTGCAAACTCAAGTGGTTATTATGGGACAATAGCTCCCGCCACAGACTGGACAGGATAAATACGGCCACGAACAATTGCTCCAAATGGGATTTGATGAAGTGTGGGCAAAAGTTGCTTCCAAGAAAGTAATTCACATCTATTTTACTCCAAATAAGAACAAACAAAACACAGGTGTGTGTGTGTGTGTGAATTGAGTAAAACTACCCCCATTAAGAGGAGACACTATATAAATTGTGTGTTATATTCATTATTTAAAATTTTCTTATAGTCATTGCTTAAATATATTAGTACTTATAGTAGTTGTGTGTGTATGATGTTGTATAAAGATTGATTGAAACTACGAATGTATATAACATACCTACATATTGTATATTTAAATTGATAGATATATCTAGGAAAAACGATTGTCGGGTGTTTCCTTATTTGTTGGATGTTTGTGTGTGTTTGTGTTTGTTTTTGTGTTTGTGGTTGGGATTGTGTGTGGCACCGTGGCACGTGTGTTTTGTGTGGTCTTTAGGTCAATAGAATATGTGTACAATTGTATCTGTTTGTCAAGGGAGAGAGAGTGAGAGAAAGTGATAGAGAGTGTGAAATAGTATAGTGAGTTATTGTAAAAGTGTGTGTGTTAAATATGTGTTTACAAAAATGTGCGCGCAGGCATACATGACGAGCGTGCTTTTCAAATAAATCTTTTATATATTTATAAATATATTGTTTGTACAATAATTGTTTGCACAAAATGTATGATATACAAGAATTGACTCTGATTGACAGTTTGATACTATATTCGTACTGTAATATATTGATATAAATATATATATATAAATATACATATTTAACATATATTTGTTGTACATTGAGATTGTTATATAGTGTTTGTTTCTGTGTTGTTTATATTAGAATTATTTAGTTGATTTATTTACGCTTTGCTTACAAATTATAATAACAGATTAATAAATAATAGATTCATCAATAAAATCGTTGAAAATATAGGATTTTTTTTAAAAAGGTTAGTAATTTTTAACTAAAATTTATTTTAATCAGATGTGTTAAATGATTGAATTTGAATACACGGCGGTCACGTACTATTCTCATTTATATTTGTTTCTATTATTTGTTCAAGGTACAATAGTAAAAGCTTATACGTATCCCAGCCTAAAAAGTAATTTCTATGGATAACAAAATTGTACCTTTATTTTGGGATAAAAACAGCGATTCTAAAATTTTTATTTAATTTATATTATTTTTTTCTAAAAAAAACATTAATTTAATAAATTGTAGTATTATTGTATTCGTATACTTTTTGGCTAAATGAAGAAAAAAATGAACGTTGGAAATCTTAGACAACAAGTTTTGCCAAGCATTTTTTGTTAAAAGGTCCTCTGCTGCGATCCTCTCAAATGGAAAGCGATGGATTTCATCATTGAAAATTTGGTTAGAATGAAACAGTTTCCATCGTAGACGGTACATTTTTTAAAAATAATTATTTATATATTATCATATATAAAAAACTTGAAAGATTCATCAATTTTATTTTCTGCGAAAACGTAACCGAGCAGAAAATGGGTTACCATCTCACTGCTTTTCTTTAAAATAGCCAGAACATCAGCTTGCTCAATTCGATAAAGAATATTTTTCAAAGGACTATACTTTAGTTTTAGATACACACAAGTATCATTTGGCCAAATTAACAAAAAAGAAGATTGCTAGCCAAAAATAGGTTTATTTGGTTCTTGCAACGAATGTAAAAATGTGTGTTTCATTAAATTATTATTTTTTTTCTCGAGGATACTATCCTTATCAATAGTTCCCCAGCTTAACAACGTTTCTACATATATTTGAAATTCTATCTCATGGAAGAACTTTTCTTTTTCTTATATTTTGACGTCATTGGCCTCTAGGTTTAACTTAAGGAATCCAAATTGCGAATTTCGTGGGTTCGTCTTTCTAAGAGACGTATATTCCTAAAATATTTTACCTCAAATATCCACTTCATTTTTTTGATTTAAGAATAAGTAGAAGTCCTAGACTAGCACGTCAAATCTGGCAAATATATGGTGGATAAGAAACTATTTCGAATCGCAATTCGGCCAATTTCTGTGACGAAACCGTTTTTCTTTAACATTTTTCAAAATCCTGTTTTCTAAAATCTCCTTTTTTAAATTACCGTTTTCTAATCCGTGGTTTGAAAATAATAATATTTTTTAAATTCCCAAACATTAAAAACCACTAACTAAAAAATCTTAGAAAAATAAACATAAACAGATACAAAATATTTTTTAAAATTAATAAAATAAAAATCAAATTATA
Source organism: Bolitophila cinerea (assembly GCA_010015015.2). Classification (NCBI taxonomy): domain Eukaryota; kingdom Metazoa; phylum Arthropoda; class Insecta; order Diptera; family Mycetophilidae; genus Bolitophila; species Bolitophila cinerea. The sequence goes on from JAAAKO020047644.1 coordinate 10,322, forward strand.
AAAAGTGTAAATGTAAATTAAAAATGGTAACCCTTTTTGAGAAAGTCCATTAAAAAAAAACAAAGCAACTATTATAAACATTTTTTTAAACGAACAAAACCGTGAATAATTTAAAAATTTAAAGGGTTTAAAAACAAAAAACAGGATTTAAAAAAAACGGGATTATTAAAAAAAAATTCCGAAGGAATTGCTTATCTTTTACTTGTTTTTTGCAGGCTTTTTCAGGTTTTTTGCCTTCAGGATTTAGTTTTTCAGGCAATTGGTTTTTCAGGATTTTTATTTCAGGCATTTGTTTTTCCAGCAAGTGATTGAAGGATTTAGATTTCAGGCAAATGTGATTTCAGGTGATTTCATCACCAAACCCTTTAATTAGTCCGAAAAAGATGTATAATAATAGGTTAGGCAGTTTTGAAGATAAACATCATTTGAAAAATATAGACGTTAACCACTTACCTACGAGACGTGCAATGCAACTGTCTTTGTCTTCTTCAGAGATGATAAAGCATTCCTATAATCAACTATTTCGAATGAATTTTTGGATGTGATGAGAAGTGGTTCATTTGCGTTTTATCAATGATCGAAATCACGATTTGCGTCATAAAACCGTTCGATTATTCTTAAAAAGCTTCACAAAATCATCTGATTATGACTTTGCCGATTTTCGGCAACGCTTAAACTCACTAGCTAAAATGTTAAAAATGTTGGAAAATACAGGGCAAGAGTCCTCCAATGTGCTCTGAATGCTTGCTTGTTATTTTTGATCGTCTTCTTTATTACAAATTGATCGTCGCTAAGTTCTACTTTGTCCATTTTAAAATGTACCCGTTGAACGTTTTTTTTTTGGAAACTTATTGATTGTTTTTACTTTTGGGCATGCGAGACGAATTACTGAATATCCTCATGAATATCATCAAGACAGATGGCTCAGATGATGGTATGTTCGAAGTTTTCCTAGATTCCGTGTTTACTAACTTTACTTTAAAGAATTTAAAAGCTTGCGTTCTAGTATTCATCCATGCTGCTCAGAATTACCTAAAAGCTCTAAAATTATATTTCATCGAAGACAAGTTTTGGATTGGATTTTGATTTGACCGATATTTCTACTGGTATGCTCTTTTTAGA
>JAAAKO020047655.1:0-11442 GCA_010015015.2 Bolitophila cinerea
ATTTATTTGTAACTAAATGTAACACGGAAGCGGAACAAATAAATGCTGAAAATAATGTTTAATGTATAAAATATCTATTACTTTTATAATAAAAAAAATAAAACTATACATATTTTTTGTTTTCATTTGCAAGTTTTCTTTTTTTTATTGCATATTTTCTTTTTTTTAGTGCATATTTTAATTTTATTAGTGCATATTTTCGCATTTTTTAGTGCATTTTATGGTGCATATTTATGCATTTTTTAGACACCGAAATTCCAGGCTCTAGTGATGACCTATTTGACTTAATCAAATGACATGTTTGGACAAAAATGTCTTAAAAGCCATTTCCCATCATTATTTAGTCAAGTAACCCATTAGCTAAATAGCCTTTCCGTTAAACGGTTCATTTGGGAAAATGGTTTTGTAAATAATTATAGCAAATTACATCATACCAAATAAATCAATAGATCACAATTTCAAACTTTTATGCCAGTTTTACCTAATAATTTACCTTATTTAAATTTGTAGAATTGTGTTTAATCTACAAAAAAATCCTATATTCCTTCAGAGTAGCAAAAAAGTCCTTTCTAGACGGAATAAGGCTTTATACTTAAAGAATCTTTAATTTAAAAAACAATGAGTGAACAAAATATATTTCCTTTCATAACACATCCGAGTTATGACACTTTCAAGATTTTTACCTTTTATCTTTTCAAAATATTTCTTTTAACTTCACTTCGTACATATGACCTTTTTACCCTAAGTCAACTTAACCGTTCAACCTCAAACTTAACACATTTACTCGTTTGTAAGCGACTTAAAAATAATGTAAAAAAAACAAAAAAAATTAAATATATTTTTAGACATTTGTTTCTGCAAGTGTTGCGTTTAGAGCGGGGTTAAAGTTGAATTTGATGTGCCTAATCTTTGAGAAGTCTTAGAGCAAAATTGGTCGTTTTTTTAAGAAACACTTTAAAGGAATATAAGGTCCCAACGTTTTTTTTTCGAGACAACCTTTTTTGAGCACATATAAGTGGTAACCCTTCTATTAAAAAACAAAAACGAAAAAACATATAAAACGACATTCTTTTCAACCCTACAAAGTGGCGAAATGAGGGAAGTGGAATAGTGCATAGTGAGTTTGTGTTTGGGATCAAATATGCATGGTATAATTTTTGTATGATATCAATTGTGCGGGATCATTTAGAGTGCAGGATTAAATGTGCGGGATTAATTGAGCTGTATTATTTTCGCGTGATCATTCAGCAGGTCATGTGTTAAAACAGATAAGTCAATGGCGCCTCGATAGTCTCTAAAGTTTCATAATTCACCTAGTCGCAATAAAGTAAATTATGTGTCTAGTTCTTAAGTATCTTAATTCCGTAAGTCAGTTATGTTAATTTGTTGGTTGTTTAAATCAAGGTAATTAATAAGACACTGTGGCTAAGAAACCTCTTTAGGGTGTCAACGGCTTGCTTAGTCCAAGTTAGTGTGCATTTCTGGTGGTCAAGCAATGCCTGAGAGGGCTGCTTATGTCGTACCTTGTCTCAGGTAGCAGGTGGAGAGACACTTCGGTATCTTAAAACTACAGCGGCTTTCGGAAGCCAAACTAAACTAATATGATAACGTATCTGTTAGTTGTCTCAGGTAGTACGGTGGACATAAGTTTTAGGGGCTCCTAACTTTGTTAAATAATCTAAACAAATAGGCTACATTTTGGGTGCAAAACTTAGAACGGTAACAGATAAACTTCTTTAGGAGGTCAATGGTGGCGTGGATAATACTGGTTATTTAGTATGATAAACCAAAAATCCATGGTTGGGCTACAATCTGTGGTTACTTCAGTAGGTTGGAGAATATGCTATAAATTTATTTCTTTAAAAAAAGTTCATATTATGACACGACAACAAAAACAGCCTCGTATCCTTTTAAACGGAATAACGGTTACGTTGTACCGTCCAACCTGCAGGAGAGAAGTTGTGGAAGCGACCATGCCCAATCGGGGTTGTAGTGCAACATGAAGAGAAATAAAAAGAAGAGTTATGTTAATTTATCTAAAGTCTTTTAATTTATTTTTTTTCACTAAAAAGTTAGTTAAAGGTCCCTGAAGTCTATTTAGTCACCTAAATCAGTTATAACCTGTAAAGTATCTGAATTAACCGAATTCTCAGTATTGAAAGTATAGGATCTGAATTTGTTAATAAATTTAATTATTTTGTCAAGATTCTAAAGACTTTAAGTCTCTGAAATCTCTGAAATATCTTAAGTATGTGATGGAGAAGTCTGTTAAAAGTCTAAAGTTGTGAAATATCTTTTGTCTCAGGAAAGTAAATGGTCCTTCATTAATATCGGCTCTATATTTCAGCAAAAAAAATACTTAGTCTTCTTTTTATCTGTAGACCTTTTTATCTGTCTAGCACCGCTTTAAATATCATACTTATTATCAAAAACACTTACGAAATGGCCACCGGTTCCGAGGAGATGATTTCACGGATTTTCTCACAGCCAAGCGTTGTGATGTACGCTATCGAGTAGATCTCCTGCCAGGACGCTGCCTTATCCATTTTCACCAGAACCGTATACGTGAATAGCATTAGAAAAAACATGTAGGCCATCTAGATAAAATCATAAATTATTGTTATGTCAAAACACCAAACGTGGCCATTTTGTCACACATACCGAATCCGCCCAAAACTTGGTAATGGGTGCCGTATAGAATTCGTACACCTTCTTCTTAAGCTTAAGCGGCCGATGCTGTTTTATCTCGTAATCATACGAGATCTGGAACAGATCCTTTTGACCGCATTCGGACTCAGACAGGGACACCTGGAAAATGACTTTGAATTTAGAACTCGACGCAAAGTTTACGTTAAATTTATGGTAACAATCAACATTTACTATAAAATACGCAAGTATACACACGCATATTAGACACAATTTACTAAACTATATATATTTTTATAATAACTGTGTACTAGCGTTTATTTTAGGCGGGAGAGTCGATTTAAAAATAGTGATACGTGCCAAGTAATTTGTAATTTCTACATTTTATACATAAAATAAAGTAGGTACTAAAATAACAAATCAATATCTAAAATTCGTGCTTAACTTTGTACATGATAATGTAAAATGTTTAAATTTGCTGGTGAAAAACTAACTTTTGCAATAATCTCGGCTCCAGAGATTCCGACCTATAAAACACAAAATACATTTTGCAGACAGAACTATATATTATATTATATATATATAATAAAAAAAATCTTTTGAATTGTTAGAGAGACACAAAAAAATATAACTATATATATTTAATTATGTACAATTGTAAAGTCTCACTTTATTGTGTGCTGAGCAGTTGTGTGTGAGAAGAGGGTAGAGTATTTTGTGCCAGGGTGGTGTTGGTGTTGTTGGGGTTGTAGTGGATTTAGTGGAAATAAGACGCTGCGATGTTTTGCAGATTGCGTTTACGTGTCGCTGAGTTTGTTTGTATATATATATTTGGTATGTGAAATGTGTTTTATAGTTACAAAGTATTTAAGTGTATGTGTGTGTGTGTGATTGTGTGTGTGTGAGAGAGAGACAGAGGATTTGTCATAAACTACTATATATTTCTACAGGACAATTAAAAGATGTTCACATACTTTGCCGTTCTCTTGAACTTTGGTGTCTTTCATCGGATACGTATCAACCAAAAGAGCCTAAAATAGTACAAATAAATTACATGTTGAAATTGTTTCGGGCAGTCTGGCATTTTTGTTGAAATATAAGTTTATCCCCGCAACCATTTTAATCTTATACAACCTTCTACCTAATTATTTGGATGGAAACACGTGTCTAAAACTAATTGATGTAATAAAAAAATGTCTAATACTATTTGATGTAAGATGTATCTCTTGGTAAATTATAATTAAAAATTATAAAAATAGAAATAATGTAAAAACCTAAGAATAAACCCTCTCTTCGCAATCAATGTCGATTAGTTAAAACACCGTTTTTACTCTGCACAAAAAACCCACCACTTTTTAGTTGAAACCAAAGAAAAAAGACAGATAAATACAGAATGATTTGTGATTATAGTAGTTATGAAATATATAGTTAAATAATATAGAAAAAAAACACATTTTAACGCTCAGTAAAAATGCTCCAGTAAAAATATATAAAAACAATCATTATACAACTTTAAAAAAAATACAGAGTTACCAGAACGGTGAAATTGCGGTTGTATCGATTTATGGACAATTCAAAGAAAACAATTCATCGAAAAACGAAAAAATCGTCAAATAGAGGGATGTGGAATAGTACTATTTGACCAACACCATTTTGTCATTATTTTCGACGAATTGTTATTCAAAGAATTGCTTTTCAATGAAATGTCATTCGATAAATTGTTATTCGATGAAAATTTTTTTCGACGAATTGTTTAATGATAACAATTCATAGTAATGTTAGGTAAAACCAGCTTATTTGACAATTCAAAACATTGCTCGGTTTTACTAGTAAAATACGTTTTTCTGTATTCGCGATAAGAAATTTGCTTTAAAATTTTCCCATTAAAGGTTGTATGCATTCTTGTCACTTATTTTTTTAACATTAGTGCATACTGTGCGTTTTTTTAAAAGGTGACAAGAATGCACACTCGGAAGTACATATTTATAACCACATTTCTGTGAGAAGAGTTTACTGTTTTGGTGAAGAGAATTCACTTTTTTAACCTTCAAATATTTCCTACACAAATTGGACATGACAAGAATGCACTTGAGTTAAGTTGCCTAACAACAGTTGGTCTCCAAGCTTTCTGCTACAACACTTTTGGAGGCATAGGTAGTCATGGCTTTAATGATGGCTACGTAGAACCAGTGAGCCACTTTAGGAAAAAGCCCACAACAACTTCCGAAAGCCCTCCAACATTGCCAGCTGACTGTGGTGGCCTTGACGAGCTTATTGTCGAAATGCTCCTTCCATGAGAGTTTACTATTAAATATAACACCTTATTTTAACTATTAGCAACTGTATGGTCGGAAGACCATCAATCACGATAAAAAATTTGATTCCGGCTTGCCATTGTAAGATTGAGTTCAGAGCGTTCTGCATAGTATTAGCGTATTTCCCAGAGAGAAAATAATCGTTATGTCATCAGCATATTTTTTTCAACAATGCCGTCAACGGTTTTACCCAACTGACCATTTTTATTTAACCATTTTTTATATAATAATATGTAGTAAAAATACATATGGTAGTGTACAATAATACATGGAATACTACAATAATTAAACAAAGTATAAAAATAAAACAATAGAATATTGAAATAAAACAAAATCAGGCTCAGATATTAAATCCTTCAAGGGACAACTATTCAAACATCTATAATTATGAGCTCTTGTATTTAAAGTTTTACACGACTTGTAGTGCTGAACAATTCTAAACTTGAATAACTTGGTAATGTCTTCCAATATATTCAAGGTTCCGGTTTGGATCTTACGCTTCGCCGGAACGCGTCTCGCGAGTTCAAAAGTTATTCCAAAAAAAATCGGGACCAACTTCACGTTTTCACCCCCCAGATAAAAAACTGTTTTTTTTTTTGGTCATTCGATTAACCATTTTTTACTACAAATGACCATCAACAACTTTGATTGACCACCTCGGTTCAAAAGTTTTCCCGGAAAAAGGTTAAAAGGGTTTATTTCACGTTTACACCCCCAAATTACAAAAAATTACGGCATTCGATTGACCATTTTTTTATTTCAAATGATCATCAACAACTTTGATTGACCACCCTCGGTTCAAAAGTTATCAAAAAAAGTGAAGAAGTGAAATATCACTTCTGGACCCATATTTGAAAATAGGTGTGATATAAGACGTCTTTCAAAGATCTGGAAAGACGCCAGATGAAAGTGATAAGTTTAAAATAAACTGAAGAGGCTCTGCGAGAGCCATACCATTACCATAATCAAAGCCAAAAGTATCTAAAAGTAGCCTATTTCATTGAACATAACAATGTGGTAATTGACTATTATGCATTATGGTGGAAAACCCGACTTTAAGAAGTTCCTCTTTTATCAAAGACTTTAAAAAATACCTCTCGTTTCACAGTGGATGATTCTGTCCTTGAGAATAGAGTCGATCAATCTTAATACCGTCGATGGGGCAGACGTGGTGAGATGCATAATCTCTCTGAATAGACTCAAGACACGTTTATAACTTCCTAGGTACATTTTATTTTCGTTCAGAGATTTCATCACCTTCGTCACTGAATGCCTGATAAATCTTACTATTATGCCCTCGAGAGACATAAGAACGAGAACGCCCCGCTTACCTCATACAATTAACAGTATAACAATGCCATTGAAAATTATTAAAATTCAGAAATATTATGAGGATTGTTATACATCGTATTTTAAAGGTGTATACTTTTATTAGAGTTATTACACGCTTCATAATTTTCCTAAATCGTAGTGAGACATGATGTTCTCATTACATTTTTTTAGTCAATGACACAAATTATTCTTTCTGAACCCCAACTTTTTTTAAATTGGTCAATTTTTTTTAAAAATAAACTTTCATCGCCATGAGCTGTCATCAAACAGTTATTTTTAATTATTATAATTCGTGACATCTCATTACTTAGGAGAGCCTCAATATTGTCGTTATTTTTTTTTTGTTCCTTTTTTCATAAGTCTAGGAGTATTTTTATTTTGTCAAATTAAGTTAGGCAAGACTGATTTCAATAATGCTCTCATTTATATTGTCAATGAGATAAATATATTGTTGTCTCAATAATAATTATTAGACATACACATTAATGAAAAGATTGTGACGTCATTTTGAGCGCATAAAAATTTGGCGACTTGTATGGCGAAAAGATGTTATGGCTCATCCATTTAGTTAATATCTATTAAAGACGGAGCCACTACCCAGTCCAAAGTAGAACCACCGACGGTGAAATGAACCGATGCCTGAGCGGCGTCGATTATAGCCTCGCAATTTGGGAAATGGGTGTTTAATATGCATTGGCTATTCCACGATTTTCAAGGTAGAAATCCAACCATGAGATACGTTTAGCCGTTCTTAAAGCATCCATATCCATGTGCTCTGGGCTGCAGAGTATAGATCCCAATAGACCCATAAGACGCAGTATTTTTAGGGGATCGGGTTCCTTTAGTTGGATTGTTCTGAGAAGGCAGAAAGACTCAAAGGATGTACGAGCGAGGACTGAAGTGCGATTTACAGTAATCTCTAGACCTTCGATGGTCAATTATGAGATCTACGGTTCCGAAAAATCTCAGAGTAAATGTTACAATGATCAGAAAAAATGTAAAACCAAAACAATTTTTTAGTTTTTATACAGCAGTGGTATTCTGTAAACACTTAACGATAAATTTATCGACTTTTTTATCAACAAATTTGACTGTTCCCATACATACATCTGTCAAAATAGTCGATAAAATAATCGTTAAACATTCACAGAATACCAAAGCAGGTCTTCTGATCCTAGAGATCATGTAGCATTTTCCAAACAAGAATAAATAATTGTAATTGTTTTGGAACGTCAACCAGAATCATTTTATGTATGTTTAGCAAGTTTATTAATTTAAATCGAATTATTTACTTTTTGTGTGTTGCAAATTGACATGAACCTTCTGTAAAACTGAAGCCATTGTGTAAAAAATATATAAATCATTACATGCCTAAACCTTTTTGAGAGGTAGCCCTAAATTCACCGTTTCTTGTACAATTGTGATTAAGTCAATCATATCATTGCCAATCGTGATTCTATGCTATGATTCTATAGTATGATTCGGCCAATCAAGATTCGGCCAATGTAGAGACAACGCTCAGTTCTACTATTAAAAAACGCTTATATAGTAAAATATTATCAGTTATTCTAGTAAAATCTTTAATCTCTTACTATATGTTTTTTAGTTTTTTTAGTTGTTTAACTATTAAAAAAAGGAAAATTTACTATTTAAAAATACGTTTACTTTAAAAAAGCTTATTTTCCTTTCGGGCAGACTGACAAAGAACCATTTCGAATCCACAAAATCTTTGATTGGTTGAATTAATAATAATTATTATTTTTTGTAAAAATTGTTTAGTTTAACTTCAAAATAAAGTAACAACACTTTTTTTTAGAATTTAAAAAATAGAGTTATTAAAATGAACAACTAAAAAAACAATTATATCACTTTAACTTCATAAAAGCATAAAATCGTTCGGATGTCTTCTCGGTATAATCTCAACACAACAAAATATTCTCCCAAAATTACCTTTCCGAACAAACGATTTGTTTCAAACAAAATATAGTTAACAAAAAATATACGTCACCTGTGGCTCTGAGGTGATTTAAATGAATTCAATTTATTCGGAACATGTGTTCGTGTGGGCCAGATTAATTGTTTTGCCTTTGGCATTCAATTTAATTGTACATTATATAAATTACATATTAATTGCTTTTATGAAAATTGCATTTGTTACATAGTATTGCCATTTAGTGAATTATTTAATATTAACCTTCGGATGGGTAACCCATTGAACAAACTCATTAATTATGTACAGTTATATACAAATTATTTACAATTATATACAATAAACATATACTATAATACACAGACAGACAGACAAACAAATACATACACACACACACACATAAAATTAATGTTCAAAAACAAAAAGCATTTCGATTGATTGCAGCACGCACGCATATTGGGCTCTATACCTGTGTAGAAGACGGGTCTCGGGCGATTTCATACTTTTGACCTATGGATCTTTTTCGTTTCGTTGGATTCTAGAAAACAAATGGAAATGGAAAGAAAAACAAAACTAAAAAAATAAAATAAAATAAAAATAGAATCAACAATACACCAAAATTGTGGCACCAAAATGGCGCGCACGCTTAAAACAAATGGGATAAGTGGGTTTGGGTGGGAGTGGGTCAGTGTGTGTAGGTGTGCATTACCTCTGCGTCCGGATTCATTTTCTCAGCGTCCTCGTAGTCGAGATTCTGATTCTCGAGATGCTCTTCTTCGGTCTGTGGCATCGATTGCAGCTCTTCTTTAGACTTAAAGTCTAGCTTCTTGATGAACGGCGGACACAGAAGTCCCAGCATAACCTGAAAGTTGAAATTGGTTTAAATGATATAAGCTGTTTGAACTCGAAGGACTAAAATTTTTTTTTATAAAATATAAAAAAAATATTTTTGTTTATACAAGGAAACATAAACTCGAATAATAAAAAAATTGGCTAATATTTATTGTCAATTTTGTTTTAATGCGTAGCTGAACGTTTACTGGTCCTTCGAGACGGAAACTTCAAATTATTTGATTTTAATCAATGTTTGTAATATATTGCGCTAGTTTCAGGTCAGCACCTCCGATCGTTATATTTTTGTTCTATTATACGAATATTTAATGTCGCAACAGCACGAGGTTTGCAGTATTATAAGCCGCATGTATTTAAATTTGGTCCATCAAGACGGATATGTTAGTCTTCTTTTAACACGGCTAGAACATTCGCTTCATTGAAAATACTCTAAGATTAAATTTGCAATTTATATGTGTATTATGGTCAGTAAAAAGTCAGTAGAAAGTTTTTCTGGATATATTAAAAATAATATCCGGTTCAAATGACCATTTTTACGGTCTATGAAGTAAAATTTAAAAAATACACGAATATGACAAAATTTCTCACTTCTTCTAGCTAAATTATTTTAGTTTATATTATTTTTTTGCGCAGCGGTTCTTAACCTATTTTTACGTGTGGTACATTTTGAAATTTTTTTGAAATTTTGTGAAATATTATCATTTCATTACCAAAATATGTATTTTTTGAAAATGGTTTACCGATCACAAAATGTTCCTTTTTTCGGCAAAAGTAACATTGGGACAAACAACAAAACAAACATTCATCAAAACTCAAATATTGTTTCAAAATGTAATGGCGTAGATGCGAAAGAAAGCGCGTTTATAAAATTTGATTTTTACCATAGGAAATTGCGAGGGGCAATTAAACCAATATGAAATTGCAACAATCGGCAGTTTTTTCAGATATAAATAAACATGAACATTTGTTTAATGCATATAAAAATATACTGTACATTCAAATAATAATCAGTGATCGTAGTAACCTTTGAGATATAAATTATAACTTATGATTTGAATTGCAGATGGTTTTGGGAGATCGAAGAGGTTGGTGATGCAAACCTTCTCACCGATCAAGAGAAATTGTGTGAGACACATTTCACGGATACACATGTAAAAGACAACACTGGTCGATATGTGGTGCAATTGCCATTTATAACGGAACGGAATCACAACTGGGAAATTCAAGAGTAGTAGCAGAGCGACGGCTTCGACATATTGAGCGTCGATTGAGCGAGCAGCCTACTTTACGAGCACAGTACCAAGATTTCATGAATGATTATGCATTGCTTGGACACATGAGAGTTGCTAATCGACCAGCAACAAAAGCTTCGTATTTTCTTTCACATCACATTGTTGTCAAGGAATCAAGCAGCACGTCACGTTTACGCGTATTTTTTGATGCGGTTTGCAAGTGGACGCTCACTGAATGATCTGAAACTTATCGGACCGAGACTACAAGAAGATATGGCAACGATTGTTATGCGATTTCGTAAACATGCTGTGGCACTTACGGCAGACATTACTAAAATGTATCGGCAGGTAGCTGTTAATGAAGCGGATTGGGATTACCAAAGAATTCTGTGGCGCAGTGATACTGCTGAAGAAATCAAGGAGTGGCAGCTTACAACTGTTACATACGGCATGGCAGCATCACCATTCTTAGCTGTGCGTGCTCTGCAGCAGCTAGCAATGGACGAGCAACAGTCATATCCAAGGGCGTCTCGTGTAATCATGACAGATTTCTATGTTGATGACTTAATTACGGGCTGTGACAGCAGTGAAGAAGCCGCAGATCTTCGAAATGAATTGTGCGATCTCATGTCTTGTGCCGGTATGGAACTTCGAAAATGGTCGACAAATTGTGAAGAAACACAAAGAACAATTCCAGAAGCAATACGCGAATCTAGTCAGCCACTACATTTAAGTGAAGATACATCTGTAAAAACGCTTGGTTTACAGTGGTTTCCAGCGGCTGACTACTTTGCATTCAAGGTATCCACACCAATTTGCGAAGAGATTATTACGAAACGTGCAATATTATCTGTTGTTGCGCGTCTCTTTGATCCACTTGGACTGTTATCACCAAGCATTATTGTTGCGAAAATAATGATTCAACAACTGTGGACACTGGGCATTGCATGGGACGATGAAGTACCAGAACCAATGCGTAGTAACTGGAAGAAATATCACATATCATTGAATGCGTTAGAAAAAATGCAATTTCCGCGTTGGATTGGTTCGAGACAAGGTGCAACTCTACAATTTCATGGATTTTCGGACGCGTCAGAATCAGCGTACGGTGCTGTTATTTACGTACGATGTGAGA
>JAAAKO020047666.1:0-11441 GCA_010015015.2 Bolitophila cinerea
AAAACACAATACCATTATTTAGTCCCAAAGACATTTGAGTCCACAATACAGACACCGGACCCAAAATGTTTGACGGGGTTTGACCGGTCGGGATCCGTTTTTGATTTGCCAACATTTTGGGATTGGATACGTAGTTTTAGGGGTCTAAAATATTTGTACAGAGTGCTATGATGATGGAGAGGGACGGCCCCTTATCAATTCGACTAGAGTTCCCTGAAGAAAGAAGCTCTTAATGAAAATAATTCTTACATTATTACTAATAACTAATTAAATATCAATAGACCAATAAAATTATTAATAATAATAAAAAGATTATAATATAGTATAGTTCTCAAAATCATAAATCCATAACTCACACGTCCAGCCGCCAATTTTCTTTCGATTCACATTCTTGGTTAGCATATAGTCAACAAACGCTGAGCGCACATGCTCAAGCCGCCAGTAGAACAGCTTCACTTCCGGCGGAAACTTCATGTTGACACAATAGTAGTCGTACTGCTGCTGTCTACGTCTCTGAATCAATGCCATTTCAATGAATCATCTTGTTAAACGGTTCTTTTTTGCCGCAAGATTAGAACCGCATTCACATAGAGAGAAATTCTTCTTACGCGGCTCGTCATTCGTCGATAAGAAGTTTCTTTTTCTCTCCAAAAGTAGTAGTTTGTGTTGTTGTTGTTGTTGCAATAATTAGCATTATTATAATTATTTCATATCTTCAATTGTTTGCAATTGTTTGAGTGGCACCACTTTGCAAATTAGTGTCCAATTAACTATTCGCGGCAAATTGTTGTCTTAGAAAAATAGCCAATGTAAACAAACTGTCAAATGTGATGATCGTTATTGTGGTCGATGTTTGGTTGAACGTTCGTTAAGATTGTGTAGACACATGTAATCGGATAACACACCACACTTTGTAAATTATGAAGACGAAGAATAAGAAACTACAATACTGTATATATAGTATGTATATATGTAGAGATACTGTATATTATATTGTATATATGAGTCAGAGATGCCTGCGTGCGATCGTTTCATCAAAATCACTGACTTTATTCAAACACTTATATACAGTCACTTTAATATTGAGGGTATAGGCGAAAACACACACACACGTTTAAACGTATAATACAGTCTTGTAGACGAAGAAAAAAGCAATCCTAATCTCAAACGATCGTCCCAGCTGATTTATTGAACAAAAGGTATTGTTTATTGTCACTTTTATGTCGATGTGATCAGTTTTGATTGTTTATGATCGTTCAAAACACAAAACATTCCGTCGTGACTTTATTTGTCGGGTCAGGGACACTTATTGGGAATTGTACGGGCACAGCAGGAATTCACAGTACACACACAAAACCTCAGGTATTGTTCGGTCGGGTTTTAGGGGACTTGAAGCCGCACGGTGCAACACGTCTGTGCACGGTTTACAGCACCTGCACCAACTGAACATGAACACTGTCCGTGAAGCGTGAATATGAAACAATGTGACACATGTACACGAATACACACGTCGGCAGTACACACACACTCGAAGAGCGTATATAATATACATATTCAAACACTTATTCACACATACATGCTTGAATTATTATATACAAAAGAGAAACACACGCTCTCTCACTCAAACATTTATTATATACTTTGAATGTTGATGTTGACCAACTTGTTGCAGTCTCTATGTGATCTTATCGCTCTCTTTGGGAACGAATCGGAAATTCAATACGCTTTTTTATGACGATTTAGTTTATTGGGTCCATTTGGGTGGGTGATGCGGTATCCATATTTTATCATCAGATCATTACCCATCATCATGATGATTTGAGGGTTTACGATTACATTATTTATGAATTTATGATATGAAAGTATGAATTATACTTAGTTATAGACTTTTAAGTATGATTACCAAAGCGAAAGAATTATAATTTTTATTGATATTTTTGCGTTTGTCCTAAAAGAAAGACAAACAGAGAGACGCCAGAGTGGCAGAAAGTTAAATTGAAAATGAGAGAAACTCAGGTAGAATGAGAGACGTAATAATTTTCCGCCAAACGAAGGTCTCTACGACAGATACAGACAGAAATACACACAGGACACAGAAAAGGATATAAATATACAAAGCTATGTTTACACGAAAGAAGCCCGTCAAACATTTTAAGACCTCGGATCGTTTTTAGTCTGGTCGGACGCGCGGGGACGTACATGAACATTCATATCGGACCATTTTTTATTTTAATTATGTACGCTCGCCCATGACGTCCATACACATAAAAATGTTCACATTGGACTAACATTTATGTTCACATATGTACGCTCGCCCGAGACGTTCATTTACATGCTGAAAGGACTGCTGTCATCTGTCATTCGCAACAAGTATCTAAACGTCACTTCACTTTGTGAGAAATAGCCGTATCATCCACACGTTGTATGTAAGCACACTCAAAACGTTAAAATAGTTTTTTAATTTTGTTTTGCATAAGTAAAAGTGCCATTTCAAAAGTTTAATAGCACTGATTTTAGGTATGTATTTAATGTTAAATATAAACACAAAATTTATAATTTGTTCTTCGGACATTGATGTCCGTATTCGATCCCTTGGGATTCCTTGCTTTTTATTTAGTATACGTAAAAATAATTCTACAAGAGATCTGGAGAACATCAATTGACTGGGACGAGAAACTGCCGGATCTACACAAAAAATGGCAGATTTGGATCAACAAACTCCCCATGGTAGAGCAGGTTCAGATTCCGACATGTTATACAAACCGCATTGTCCCCGATGCCCAGACTCTTTTTCAACTCCACATCTTTGTTGACGCGAGCGAGAACGCATACGCGGCTGTTGCATATCTGCGAGTGAAGCACGGAGACCATATAGAATGTGCACTTATTGGTGCAAAAACTAAGGTTGCCCCACGAAAACCAATTTCAATACATAGCCTAGAGCTACAAGCTGCTCTTCTTGGAACACGTTTGGCAAACAACATCAGCACCAGCCACACGCTTCCGATCTAAACAAAGGTTATGTGGTCAGACTCACGAACCGTGCTGAGTTGGCTCTCATCAAACCAGCGTAAATACCGAAAGTTTGTGGCGTTCAGAGGTGACGAAATCCTTGAATCAACAGACCTATGTGATTGAAGATGGATTCCTACCAAGCGCATAATATTGCCGATGATGCTACAAAATGGCAAAAGGAACCAGATTTCAAACCTACCCGCCGTTGGTTCATTGCCCTACACATCTCAGGATCATTGACACCGAACGCTTCTCAAGCTGGAAACGACTCGTGCGATCAATTGCATATGTGGTAAGATTCATTGATAACTTGAAAGCCAAAACGAGTCAGAAACAGATAAACAAAGGCCCTATTCGATCGGACGAAAACAACAGAACGGAAACCCTTCTATATCGGCAAACCCAATAAGAAGCTTACCCAGATGAAATTGACACACTAACGAATAAAGTAACCATAGATAAATCAAGTCCGATTATTAAAAGTTCACCCTATTTGGACGAAAAATATGTGCTCAAAATAAAGGGGCGTATTGACGCAGCAGTAAGTTTGTCTAATGCACATAAGAGACCAATAATACTCACAACTTTTACCATCGAAAATATCATCATTGCAATAATGAAACTACGATAAAAGAACTTCGACAAATTTATTATATTCCACATATTCGAACTGTACTAAAAAGTATGATTTTTAGATGTCAATACTGCAAAAACAGTAAAGCGGTACCAGAAAGCCCCGAAATGGCAGATCTTCCTATCGGTATAGATTACTTTGGACCAATGCTGGTGACGGTAGGCTGACGTACGGAGAATAGATGGGGAGTACTATTTACGTGTCTCACAATAAGAGCAGTACATTTGGAAGTAGCACATAGCCTCAACACGGGCTCATGTGTAATGTGCATTCAAAATTTTATGGCCAGAAGAGGAAGACCGCGAGTAATCTATAGCGACAACGGAACCAATTTTCACGGAGCCAACAATGAACTTCGCAAAGCGCTCAAAACTGTTGCACATCGAGGATTTGGCAAATGAGTTCACTAACTCTGACACAAAATGGACATTCAATCCACCAGCATCAGCTCATATGGGTGTAAGTTGGGAAAGGCTCGTGGGTTCCGTAAGGAACGTGCTCAAGAAAATACTGCCTGAACGGAATCCACTAGATGACATCTTACGAAACCTGCGAAGAGGCTCTTACTCCAAAGCATTTTTTATTGGGATCATCAAACGGGAAAAAACCAGCTGAAAAGAAAGATCTTTTAAGGAAGAGGTGGCGAACAGCCATTGCTTTTGATTTACTGGCGTAACAAATAATAATAAAAACTGACTTTATTTTGTTTATTTCTTACGCTATTCTTCTGCCTAGTGGTTCTAAATTGTGTTGGCGGGGAATGAATGGTCTTTATTAATGATTGAGTAAATGTTTTTTTTTAAATATAGCTGCATAAAAATAAAAATAATACATTTTTAAAGAGTCATTTTATAAATATGTTGTTGGCTTATTTAATCTAATTCTATGAACATGTTAATTGAATCAGTTTTTTAAATATTATATATATGGTACATAAATTCCCATAATAATAAACTATTTTAAATTTATTTGGGTTCAAAAATACATATCGTTTTTAATTTTGTTCAATATAAATCCCATTCCTTTTAACTCGCTGCTTTATGAATCATTTTTTTAAATCGCCTGTAATTCTAACCTATGTTTCGTAATCCATTTACTAAATTCAATCCTGTATCGACTTTAATTCAGCTATATAATAACATTCCCTTTAATTGTGCGCTATAATTCGCATTTTTGATTTTGATATTTTTTCTTTATAATTTTGGACTAATGAATTCTGGTGACAGAAAATTCCAATACATTTTTTAGTGACCTTTATCACAATGACCAACTTGACATCTTTTTTTATTCCATTCCTTGTTCATTCTTTTTTGTTTCCTTTCTTTAATGTTTTATCCAAATTAATTTGAACACAATCGCGTTTCTAATAAGCAATATTCTTTTTGCATTCATATTTTAAATGTCCAATACTGCAAAATAGGGTAGAATAGCGTACATTCTTTAAAAAACCCTTTAATAAAATACTAAGTTTTTAAGAAATTAGTTTCTTAGGATGCCATGGACGCTTTGTTTACGTCAATCACTTCCAATAAAGATAAAAATATTTAAGATGGGATTTCAGGACGTTAAATTGGCAAAAAGGGAATATTTACGATATAATGAAAAAGTTAAATAAATCCGGGACGACTGACTAAAAACCAAAACCTGGCCGAACTTCTATAGTTTGGGCAAAAGACAACCGGATTTTGAAAGGTCCATTTATTATTTTTTATGCGGGTTGACAAACTGTGTGGAATGAAACGAAAAATGGATTTGTTTTTTATAAGGTACATTTATAATATTTTTATCTAAGTATATACATAAATAATTGAATGTAAAAGCTAGAATATTCTTACAACCTAAGAATAAAAGTGATTGTCCAAATGGCACAGGAAATGAAGGTTGAGATAGGCCAAAAACGTAAGAAATATGTTCTCAGAAAATGACACTAAATATAGCGTCAATACAGCCAATTTAACTAACAACTTAGCTTGCCATTATTTCTAAAGAAGACTTTTTATAGCTTTTTACAGTCTGGACTTAAATTCAATCGAATTTCTTTAGGGGTGTTATCCAAACCTATCTTCGAAATTATCCAAACGAACTGCAGAAGGTGTTCGACAAAAAAATAATTGACATAGAAAACCTTCAAAGTAGATATATGGAAGACTTGTGGAAAGTATGCCTTCTCGAATAGAAACAATCCAAAGTATAGTATATTACAAACGTTTGATTAAACTTATTCTACGTTTATATTTCGTGAAAGGTTCAGAGATAGACACAAATAGAGAGTGAGTATTTACTATAATTCATATCTTGTATAACATATATTCATGTTGTATATATATTATATAAATCTCTGAGTATACAAAAGAGCAATGAGCTGTTATCATTGTTTGACACATATACAAATGCATAAATATATGTATATACTAATACACGCATACTGATGTATATGCTAAATGTTTAGTAGGTGAGTAATCAGCATAGCCTCGACGTATTTAATGTACGGTGTACGGTATTTGTTATACTATAAATAATTGAGTATCTTGTGGTCATACCAAATGTACTCACAGCTCTCTCACACACACACACACACACGCGCACGATTGGGTATTCACCGCATGTTTAATTCATATATACAAACAAAACACATTCACAAAATACGCTGTTGTATCAGTTATACAAAAGTGGTGCCACATAGAAGAGAGAAAGAGAGACTAGAGAGTAAAAGCACTCTCTTATAAGAAAGCTGTGGCTCGTGAGAGATCGGTTTTAATTGTATTACTTCAGAACAATAATAGTAACTACAGAGTGATCCTCAAGTTTTTGTAAACACAATTTAAACATTAAATTTTTTTTTTGTATCCTTATTATATCTTCAAAAAAAAAACCAGGATAACCCTAGGATCCAGGTTATAGGCCTTCAAAGTAGCAAACTTCTACCTAAAAAGACAGAATCCATCCTTAAAGAACCCTAAATTTCAAAAGGGACATCTCACCAGACGGGGAAAAACAGCGAGATAAATAAAATATGAACTTTTGTTATTAGGGTAGGGTTACCCGGATTAACTGATTTCGAGAAAAAATATCCGACAAGTTTGTTATTTTATACTTGATTACCTGGGTACTCGAATTTAGGGAATTGGAAATGGTTATGGAACACTTCCAAGTTTCCACAATTACTTTAAAAAAACGGAAAACATGGAAGTCTGCAGAAGGTAATGGCCTTGATTATAGGCCTAGGGTTTGAAAAAAACAACAACAAAAAATATCATCCTGCATGTGCCCAACTTTTGACCCGTCTTGTGGTAGAATTGGGTGTCTTTTAGGAAGAACTTTTTGTTACTTAGAAGCTGTGAACTGTGGTCGTAGAGTTTTTAGCCTATTTGTGGTTTTGTAGACACAAGGATTATCTATTAAGAAGAACGAATTGTAAAGCAAACATCGTAAATTTACTGACCCCAAGAGGCCTTTTTAAAAACTTGAGAAAAAATCTTTTAATATATATCTTTGGACGTAGACCTTAAAAATATTTTTTTATTTTTGACGGCTTGTTGAGAATTGTGATAATTGACCATTTAATTATTTTGAGAAGCAATTGAAGGCATAAACTAACCTATAGCTAAAGTCGTAAAGAGTTGAAACTGTACAATTTCAAGTTGAGTTGATGTTGGCCCAACCGCTCATAAGTTTATCATTTTTAATGATTTCAATTTCCAATTTTCGTATTATAATTAAAAAAAACATATTCGTTTTTTCTGTGAAGTCATCTCGAACCATTAGAAGTCGAAAGTAACACTAAATTAATTATTTTGAACTAACTAGATATTTAAATTAAAAATTGTAATTTAAAATTAAAAAAATGTGTTTAGGATGTTTTTTTTTGTTTATTTTTGAAAATATTTTAAAGTGGTTGGTTCTGGGGTTAAAATGTAATGATGCGGATATTAAAAATAACATTTGATCTATTCAATTATAATTTTCATATCAAAGTTTTAAAAGAATCGAAAACTAAGGTCAAAACTCTGTTTTGGTCAGTCATGAGCTGGCAATTAACGGTTTAGCATCGAATTCCGGATCACATTGTGTGGTTATATAGTCCACTAAGGATGAAATTCTCCTATGATAGGCCATTTTTAGGTAATGATGCATTAAAATGACATTCAACTCACTCCTCATATAAAAAAACAAACTCTATTATCATAAGTTATGGCATTTTAACTTAATTTAAAAACGAATAAATTTGGTTAAAAATGTATAGCTGTACTTGAAAAAGAGGTTTATCAATCAGAGTTTAAAAGATAACTATATTTTCAGTTACATTTTAATATTGGTTTCTAAATTGTCTTAACCTTAGAACCGTGTACATAAATAAATTAATTCTGTTGTTTCATCAAATCTGAGTCTTTACGGAAACTTAAAGTAAACCTATAATTAAATTTTTATTTTTTTATTATTTTCTATTAAAAATAAAAAAAAATATTGAAAAAAATCTCCAGAAAATAAAACAAAAAATACTCAGCTGACGATTTAGACTACGAAATATTCCAATCGAGCTGAAACTTGTCACAAGTAGGACAAGGACCCTTCAAAAATGTATACCTTCTCAGTTTTTTCTTCTGTTTTTGAAGAGAAAGATTAAATCAAATCAAATATGATGCAATGTATTGTGGATTATTTCTCCGGATTTAGTTGGCCGAAAGTCTATTTTAAAAAATCATTATCATTTAAAATAAATAAAATAAACTGTATTGCTTTATGATACAGAGCCAGCAGTACGGTTATAGTCCAACTTTTAAACTGACGTTCTTTTGGAGTGCATATTTCTCCCCTCTGTGTTCATTAAAGGGAATGAAAGAATTGCCGAATGATTCAATTGGCCGAATTACGATAGGCCGAATAAAGATTGGACGAATAATACGATTGAATGATACGATTGGCAATCGAAATTAGGCCAATCGAGATGGGCCATAATATATGCGCTATAATATATTTTATTAGTTAGTTTAGTTTTTTTTATATTTTTTTTTTATTAATTTAATATATATTTATTTTGCAGTGTTTCCTCAAATAGAGATTAAAAAATAGGGTGTTCCTTAAAATTAAAATTATGGACTCTGGAAAAATACTTTCAAAAAGAATTTAAAATACCAAATACTACGATTCCATTTTTTTTCAAAATGTATTTTAATTACAAAATACAAAATTCTCTAAAAATATTATTTTAAATACAATTAGAGTAAATTCTATTTTTCAAAAAGTATTTTATCAAAATACAATACAAAATGTATTTAAAAAACTTTTTGAGTAAAATACTTATGTTTTTAAATGAATTTTAAATATAAAATATAATGAAAATAATATTTATAATACTTTTTTATTAATATTAAATACAAAATACAAACTTAAACTTAAAATTATTATCTATTATCTTTTTTTTTAGGATGCCTGGGCAATTTAGAGATAATTATGACGTGTTTTTGATTTAGTGATTGTATTTGTTCTTAGTATTTTTAATACTAAAAAAAGGATTTTGGTATTTAAATACAGAGTTAATATTTAAGTATTTATAAAATACTTGCATTTAGAAAATGTATTTTAAAAATATAAACTATTAAAGTACTTTTTCAAAAATAGTATTTTGAAAATACAAATTACAAAATACATAATTGAAAATTGTATTTAAAACACGAGTATTTTAATTACAATGTATTTAAAATACTATATAAAATATAATTATTTGAATTATTACATACGACTGTGTCTTGATAGATCGGATTTTCGAATGGACCAACATTTAGAACCTCGAACCATCGTTTTTCGATTTCAGTTTTTCCAGAGTTATCATGCTCACCGCAAATGCGATGATAAAAAGATGTTTTCGGACAACGGTCATATTTCACCTATAGTTGTCAGGAATGTTCTACGATTGGCCGAATCTCGTTTGGTCGAAACACGATTGGCCGAATAATACGATTAGCCGATTGATACGATTGGCCGAATGATATGATTAGCCGAATCACGACTGGCCGAATGATTTGATTTGCCGAATTATACGATTGGCCGAATCACGATTGGCCGAATGATACGATTGGCCGAATGATACGATTGGCCGAATGATACGATTGGCCGAATGATACGATTGACCGAATTTCGATTGGTCGAAACACGTGTGGCCGAATTAAGAAACATTTCAGATTTTTGTTAAAAGAAATACAAAAGAAGTGTATTTATATTTAAACTATACACTGTGAACCCTCAAAAGTTGCGATAACACAATCTACATTACCGACTGAGAGAAACCCAATTTGAAATACAAGATAGAAGTTTGTGTGGTTTGAGTATTCGGTTAATGGGGTGTCTGCCAATCGTCTTTCGGTCAATCGTGATTTAGCAAATCGTGATTTGGCCAATCGTATCAATAGGCTAATCGTATCATTCGGCCAATCGTATCAATCGGCTAATCGTATTATTCGGCCAATCGTATTATTCGGCCAATCGTGTTTCGGCCAATCGTGTTTCGGCCAATCGGTTTTCGGACAATCAAGAGACACCGATTTGTCAGGACTTTAAGGGTCAAATGTAGGAGAACTTTAGTTTAAACAATAATTTTATTTTGCGAGATTTATGGGGTGGAGGAGTCAAAGTTTTCATAAAAAAGTGTTGAATTTAGGAAGGGTTGTGTTAATTGGTTTTAATTTTAAGGTTTTTCTATTATTTCAAAATACTTTGACCACCTTACATGTGCTATTATTTGTTGTTTGTTGGCACCAACACTCACGCCACTTAAATTGTGTATGCTAGCATAGATTCGACGTTATTTTTTTATTTTAATAGATTTCTTTGAAATTTCATCCTCAGCAAAATTTCCGACCATTTCCGAGATTCTTTCCCATACACACAGTAAAGAATATATTTTATTTATATTGCATATATATAAATTTTATAGTAATCTAAAATATAGGCCCATTTAAATTGCGGGTGGTCAAATGGCGTCTAAAGCAGACCTTTTACACAAATATATTATGTAATGCACATGCACAGAGTAATCCTGCCTCAAACGCCGCACGTGCACTAATAAATTTAACAATAGCATTTATAACGCCCATGTAAGTACATAGTACATGCTCACAGCTTACACACACACACAAACACATTAACATATTTTATAAGTGCATTTTTTTAATATTTATATACTTGATAATATAATATAAATAAATGCGTTCGATTTGCCTTAACCCGCTCGCATAACATAAATCAATGGCTCAATTAAACCGATTCGTTTGCTCTCGAGAAAAACGGCCGGAACGTACTTACCATTAAGATAACGCAAGAAGATTACCATTTAAATATGTGTTTTGTCGTGTCTTGGTTAAACTCGCGCGACATTGGCCTATACGTGCGCACAAGCGCGCGATTGCGTTTTTTATGTGCTTTTGAACGTTGCTCCGCAAATGGAAATTAAATACACAACAAAGGAGGAACCGAAAAAATTAAAATAAATACAGTGAACATTTATTTATATATATATATATAAAAAATGTACAGTTTTATTTGTACACAGCATAAGCATAAGCATGTGTTTGTACAAACGGGAGTAAATACATGAATGTTTGTTCACAGAGGCATTGATATAATAAATTCTTGTGTTGCACTCTTGCAGTCACGTCGGAAGGCCGCCGCGCCGGTCATCTGCAACGCGGCGGCGCACAGTGTGGTTTTAAAGATAAAATTATGCAGTTTTATTAGGCAACTCTTTATAATATCATAAACGCAAAATTAAAATAAAAAATTTAAAAAAATGTAATTA
>JAAAKO020047677.1:0-11441 GCA_010015015.2 Bolitophila cinerea
GTATATAATATGAGCAAATGTTTGCAAATACTATAATTTATTCCGTATTGTGTTGGTGAGTTTGAAAATATAGTTGTATATATTATATTTGTTATGTATATACAATTATCACATTTAAAGATATATTTGACAATAATGTCTCGCTTTGTGCGCAGTGAATATTTGAGGAATATCTCGAAAGAGAGTATTAAGGGAGGGTGCGTTAAAATCTTGACAAAAAATCTTGACAAAAATCTTGACAAAAAATATTGACAAAAAATCTCGTCATAAAAATCTAGGCAAAAAAGGTTGATCGTCATAATTTGGATTTACTATAATTATTAATCGAGATTTTTGAGTCGATATTTCGATACTAACTCGAATATTAATTTTTAATATTTCGATACTAACTCGAGTATTAATTTCCTGAAAAACATTTATCCAAAAAATAATTCCCCGAATATCAATTTACATTAAAACAATTAACCGATAAAAATTCCGATTTTTTTACATTATCAAAAAAGCCACAATAAACTCACACATTACAAAATGAATAAACCCAAAAAACAAAGTTTTACATAAATTCTCTACTCTTTTTTCTTGAAGTAACTTTGACCAACCCAAATTTTTTTTAAGCAACAAAGGGTTAAATGTAAAGAAGCTGCTATTTTTACAAACATTACTTTATCTAGTGTCCTTTAAATTATTACTTCTTTTGCCCAATTAATAGTTTTGACCCTCTAATGAGAAGTAGAGTTACATTTAATAGAATTCATTGTCAACGGCAAAAAGTCAAGTAAAGTCACGCAAAATTATATAGAATTTAAAAAAGATCTAGAAATAGAGAAATAAAGACAGTCAATGTTTTTAATTTATATCAACAAAAATTGCAAATATTAATAATTTTTTTTTAGTGGTAATCTTGGTAATCTTCCCTGAAACAAAAAAACTAATCGAAAACGATTACTCGATTTTTTTCCCGAAATTCAATTTTCCTAATAATAATTCCAAGAAAAACAATTGCTTCAAAAACAATTATTCAAAGATCAATTCCCCGAAAAACAATTCCTCTAAAATCAAATCCCAAATAACCAATCTCCGAAAAATAATTACCCGAAAAACAATCAAATAACTTTATCCCGTTTTTTTCAATTTTGTTAATGAGGTTATTATTATCTCAATTGAAACAAAGTTGTTTCATAATAGAAAAAAAGGCGGATTGAAAGATGTGAAATAGTACTCTCTCTCAAATCCCTTTTCAATTCCTTACAGGATAAAATGTGCCGTTTTTTTTAAGGCACGTACAACATAACCCATTTTGTTAGGGATTAGGTATTTGCCTTGAAAGCAATTCTAACAGATTTTACAAGGCAAATATAAATATTTTTGAGATATCTCTCTGTACGAAGCTCTTTCTTTCTATATTTCGTCAACGAACTGATATCATCAACGCCATCTATACGTGTTCAATTCTATGTATAAATTATAAAAAGGTATGTCCCGTTGTTCGAAAATGTATAATCATTTCAACAGGATATTTAAAGCAAGAGATGATTTAAAGTGCATATTTGAAAAATTCTGTTGCCGCTGCCCGGTCTCGAACCGATGACCTCCGGAATATTCAAATCTAACGTTGGCTTTGCGTCTAATATTTCTATTCCAAAACAACCCTTGAAAAATCCCCCATTTTGATGTGTAATATACTCTATGACCGACACCATGTATAATATTTCTTTCCAAAAATCCCTAGAAAATGGCTGATTGAAGGATGTTTTCTTTGACTAAAGAAATTTCCGAAATTTGTATCCCAAAACAATAACCCTTTTACAAACGGCGGATTGAGGGATGTAGAATAGGTACTGACCGACACCTTTAATCATATTTTTTATGGCGTTGGTAGAGGACCTTTTTGCTATAACCCGTATTTTACCATCGTGAAAAACATACTGTATGGGAATAATTAGGTAGGAAGTAATATATTCATAAAACGGCTTCTACTAAAGACCCAAAGTTTCATCCCAATACCACTAGCCATTTATTAAAAAGCCAGATGGGAATATTTAAATGTGTTCAAGTATAGTCGGAAATATTGCTCCGTAAACTGTAGTTTAGCCACAAAAATGGAATATTTTTTCGTGAAATAGTTTTTTGAGAAATTGATGAGGTTCCCATAAGGGTTATATTTATTGTCCTTTTTAGCATGTTGGAGTAATACAAAATACAAAATACATATAGCGTTGTAAACTTCCAGAATTGTTGTTTTTAAATATATAATATATACATTATATATACTTATATATACACCCCAAGTTCAAAATAAATACGTTTGCTAAACATTCTTCAAGTTAAATTGCAGGTGCAATATTTCCAAATTAGACCCATAATCTATATGCCGTAATGAATGCTATCGAGAAAATGATAAGCTTAGCAAAAACAGAAAACAAAAAAACAATAACAATAACTATTCCATATTATCTAGCGTAAATATTTCAAAAACATCTTTTATTATTCTGCACGGCTCCCCTTGAGGTTAGGATGCATATTTTGTTATCAGTGGCCAATTATTCGAGTTGAAGAGATACAAGTAAATTATAGATCAACATGCATTTTGCACACGTATGCTATCTTATCTTCTTACCTCTTGGTTTTATGATCGGTATTGTAACGAATCGAGTTAATTGTTTTATTTATACATAAACAGTGTTTCCGAGAAGTCAATTTAAAAAAAGAATGATTACCAACATTTATTATATCAAAGAATCCGCTCAAAATGTTTGAAATCAGTTTTTTTATTGTTTGTTTATATAAAATAGTCATGGAACACTTTTATAATGTTTTTGAGGTTCACTGGTTTTTGCGGTTCGTCTGATTCAAGCGTTTTCTCTACCGTTTACAATATAAATGTTTAAAAATAACATTTTTAGTTTCTTAAGAAAGAATAATAAAAACGGTCCAAAAAGAAAGAAATGTATTCATCGTGATCAAAATTGCTTGTAGACAACAAATTCCTATACATTCAATTTTAAAAAGGCTTATTAATAATTAAAACATCTTTAATACAATTTTAAAAATTAAAATTATAAAATGTTTCGTTTTCAATCATATTTTTATTTTCTTTTATTTGCTTTATTAAAAAAATGCGAGAAATGTATTAAAAGAATGTTTTTAAATAAAATTTATATTGATACTGAAAAACTTTCTGTTGCATTTTAAAAAATGATTTTTTTTTTTTAATATTTATTATGTTTTAAAAATTCTACAATATTTTATATAATATAATTTAAATAATTTTTATTTAAATTTAATGTATTATTTTTGTAAATATATTTTATTTATTGAAAGCTAAAAAACATATCTTGTCAACTTGATAATTAGTGTTTTCCACTATTGCCAATCTCGAGTTACACAATTGTTGACTAAGTTATAATTGATTGGGTTACAAAAATATCCTAGGGAAATTATAGCCAAAAGACGCAATGTGACACTTCATAACTCGAATTTGAAATTTCATAATGGCGGTTTGATTAAAAATTAACCTAATTGTATTTCCTAAAGAATCCTAGAAAATTACTTTGCAACAAAACAGAAAAAGTTGCGGTCGGCATTTCAAATTTATTATACATGTTCATCCAGTAAAAATAATTTGGTTGACCTCCGAAGCCATTGATAGTACCTCTGGAGCAATTACAGACAACCTGTTTTTGCAATCTTGTAAAATACCAAACAAATCAAAAGTTTTTTTTATATTTTTTTGCGCCTTGTCATTAATGGATTCCATGGAAACTCGTATTAAAAATGATTTAACGACTGCATCAACAAAACCATACTGAAAAGTTAAAACCATCCCAAGTTATGAACGTAGAACTAGTGCAAATAGCAGAAGATATCAATCAAAGTTATGATTTTTTTTATTAAAAATGACGAGTTATAAAAAAATCCTAAAGAAAAAACAATTATGATAATAGACGTATGTAATTATACAATTATTTAAATAAAATTGGAATGACTCAGTTCTTTGGCGCTATCTCAGAAACGATAAGCAATTAAGCAAAGCCATTAAAACAAACAGAAAAGCACCAATTTTTATTCAATGCGGATCGTAAAATTTTCGAGAGCATATTTAATTAGGCCCCCATGAGTTTTGAATACCAATGACCAATGCATTCAAGTCCATAGTTCAGATGTACACGTTTATCTTATCTTCCTAATAAACCCCTTGGGTTTAAGATCCGTCTATACAAGTAAATACCATATAAGCTCTGACTATCTTATCTATTCTGCGCATTTAAATACGAAATGATGATTTTGCAATATGCTATTCATTCGTCTAATCTTTATTATACTCTTGAGCTGAATAGATAACTTTATCATTTATCCATGATCAATATTGTCAATCAATTATTAATTGATTGAATGTATCGTTGGTTGTATTGATTCTTGTGGAAAAATACGGGAGAGTTTTTTAATCATTCGAATAATGATCAAATACAAGCAAAAGTTTATAATATACATATATAAATCTTTCTAAGATAAATGAAAATTGATTTATAAATAAGAAGAGAGCATGTCTTTGAACAGGTTCATCAAATGTATAGGTCCTAACAATAGTTCTAATCAATTTAATCATTAACTTTTGACTTTTTTACTTGTCAGCACGATTGCTATTTTTTGAAACGATAATGTATTTTAATCATGTGACCCATTCAATTAATGTTATCATTAACCCGTAACTTTAGAGTTTAGACTCTATGGATTGAAAAAATGGACGTAGGATTAAAATAAAGTGAAAAACACTCGGACAAAAGTCATCTTCAGGAGTTTTGACGGCAAACTCTTAAAATAGGCGCAGTTACATTGAGGCATTGCCAGAGATTCTTCTCCTTTGCTATTTACAAAATATTATTTAACTTTCCTATTGGAAAAAAAATTGGTATTTTTCAAGGAATGGCCAAAAATAGTGGATTTCTTTTTTTTTAATGATTTAATTCGCTTCGCAGAGCAACTAGCAAAATACTAGCAAATGATTAACAAATACATACATTTTATTCTTCTTATTCTTTGCTCTCCTCTGGTGTCAATATCACTACAAGAGAGAAATGGTTTGGTCGCTTATGTTGAGCATATCACCGAAGATACATTTTATTTACCAGAGAATGTGAAAATGTGAAGGTCTTATTGCTCATGAAACGTCTTAAAAGGGTCTGGATAAATTTATAGTTTGTAATTTTCGAACATTGCCTTCTTAAAAACACTTTCTGTTAAAATCGTTAATTAAAATAAAGGATTATTTAAATCTGGCTGCCCAATTTGAAACAATTTGACGATAAACAATATTCAAATGTCATCAAAGGTTTTTCTTTTTTAATTATGTTCAAAAATATATAGATATGATTTTGATGAGTCCACCTAAAAAATTTGCTCGTGTCCGATGTCCATTATAAAAAAACTTGTTTAATTTAATATTTATTAAAAGGTATCCAGTCAATTAAAAAAAACAATTCATAGAAACACAACTCTTATAGAAAAAAACGTAGAAAAGAATTCATCAATTAACAATTGGTCGAAATACAATTCATCGAATAACAATTTATCCAACAACATTTCATCGAATATCAATTTATATAATGACAATTCGTCAAAAAACAATTCATCCAAGATCAATTCATCGAATAACAATTCCTCAAAAAAACAATTCATTGAAAACCATTAATCTAATTACAATTCATTGAATAACATTTCGTCAAAAAACATTTTTCAAATAACAATTCATCAAAAACAATTCATTGAAAACCATTCATCGAATAACAAATCAATGAATAACAATTCTTCTAAAATCATTTCATCGAATAACAATTCGTCAAAAAACAATTCACGAATACAAATTCATTGAAAAAAAAATTGACAAAAATCAATTCATCGAATTTCAATTTACAGAAAATCAATTCATTAAATAACAATTCAATTTCTTTGAATAACAATTAGTCGAAAAAATATCAAAGTTGGGTTGGTCATAGGTTACTATACGACATCCCCGCCATTTTCAAGTGTGGTTTTTCTAAGAAAATATCTTAAAAGTGTTGGTCATGTACTATTCCAAATTCTTCACTCTGCCATTTTCCAAAGTTTTTTTCTAA
The DNA here is from genome assembly GCA_010015015.2 of Bolitophila cinerea. Classification (NCBI taxonomy): domain Eukaryota; kingdom Metazoa; phylum Arthropoda; class Insecta; order Diptera; family Mycetophilidae; genus Bolitophila; species Bolitophila cinerea. The sequence continues at coordinate 6,114 of JAAAKO020047677.1, forward strand.
AAAATATTCTAAAAGGGGATGGTCATACAGTTCTATTCCACAACCCTCAGTCGAAGATTTTTTTTCGACAATTTTTTTCTGGATGAATTGTTTTTCGTAGAATTGTTTTTCAACGATTTTTTTTTTTCGATAAATTGTTTTTGATGAATTGTTATCGATGAATTGTTTTCACGATTTTTTTTTTTCGACAAATTGTTCTTCGTCGAATTGTTCTTCGACGAATTGTTTTTCAAAGAATTGTTCATCGAAGAATCTTAGACGAATTGTTTTTCGACGACTTGTTCTTTGAAGAATGGTTCTTCGACGAATTGTTCTTCGACGAATTGTTTTTCGTCGAATTGTTTTTCGTCAAATTGTTCTTTAACGAATTGTTCTTCGTATAATTGTTTTAAACGAATTGTTTTCTATGAATTGTCCGTAAATCTTATAAATCGGTTTGGTTTTTTTTCTTATTTGTATATTAACTTAATTATAAATATATCTCAATATTGATTATTTTTAAATAAATTCACTGTTAAAAAATTACTAAAGTTTTTGAAAATTTAACAATATTGTCATACATACATTTCCAACTTTCTACCCATCTCGATGAATCCGATAGCATGTTATGTTTTAACTGTCAGCGAAATAGTTGTGGTTTATTTGTGGTTTCACTAATCGGCATTGGCTAAAAAATATTATTAGAGCAATATTGATTTTTTGATCGACATTGAACGTTCGCTGTATTTCGTGATCCCGCTGTAAGTTCGTAAAACCATGCTGTAATGGTAATATTGTCCTTTTCATCATTTCCGTAAAAACACCACATACATACCATGTAGTCATCGCTCATAGAACCAGATTTAAATATAGATGTTATGTATGATAAAAACGTTAAAAGTATGAAGAAGTGGCTCCGCTATTACCGAAGCACATTTCTGAAGAGCCAGAGGAGAGATGTCATCTGCCTTTTCTAACATTTATCAAAATACATTTCGTCGAAAATCATTTCATAAAAAAAAATATTTTCACCTATTGGGATTTGTATGAAAATACGTTTTAAGAGTCTTGAGGAGAAAACCCTTTCTAAAATATTACCTCCTCTCGCAATGATGAAAAAGCTTTTTTTTATTAGGTCTTTAAAAGGAACACTTCCCTAAAATATATGATTTCCTTTCTAAATATTTTCATCGTGCTTTTGGCATATGGCTGCATTGGGATTGAACTTCGTTATAAAAATAATTGATTGTCTATCTAATATTCAGGCTTTTTGAAATGTGGCTCGTGGGATCGGGAACTTCGTTTTAAAGGTTTTGAAGAGGAACCCTTCCTAAAAATATATGGGTGTGTGTCCGCAAGCGCCAGTCTCAAATCTGCCCAACACAGTGTTGTCATATCGATACGATTTGTATACGTTTATGTCACTAGACCCCGTTGCAATTCATACAAACGAATTCACAACATGAGACATTTGGTTTTTAGTATTCAGAAATCTCAAATTTCATCCCGGGGAATTTCCACAATTTTTTAGTATTTTACCCCGAGGTTGCCTTTTTTTGGCTGTCATTTTCATTACCGCTGAATTTATGATGAGATGGCGATAGAAACATTGCCTTATCAGAGCTTTGGCCCACATGTCATTATCTGAAAACTGCAAAGATTGTAGCGTAATGTGTTTTAGCGAAGATTTTTTTTTTCATAACTCAGCTCGTCGTGACCTCTTCCCGGAATAGTACCATCAGTTGTTTTTCTACGAAATGCTTTTCGAAGATTTTTTTTATAATTGTTTGCGTATAATTACTAATTGCAGAAACATCTCTGAAAGTGATTTAAATAAGTCTGCCAGCAATATTACTATTTATTTAATAAAATTCTTCATTTAAATTGATAAATTCTTTAGTGGGTTGTAGTTGGACAGCTGTCCACCTCGCTCTATCTAATGAGCCTGTAGGTTATGAAAATATAGTTTGCCATTTATATACGTATATATAAAAATATATAAATAACACGAAAATTGTGTCTGTGTGTTTTTGTGACTTTCCACTGTTTTCCACAATGCTTCTAATGATCCTTGAAATAAGAAGTGCGCTCAGGCAGTGCTAAAACGAAGCTTACTTATATACCTAGGTATATATATATATATATATATATATATATATACCTCGTACACCCACCGCAGTTCTGCTTCAAATCTCCTGTATTTCTATACCACAAAAAGCAAGCGTTCCCGCGTACAACAAAAACCACGAAAATTTGTTTGTGTCAAAGGAAAACTATGAGTATAATACACTATATACACAGGCATATGTATACGTATTATTGTATATGTGTGTATTGTGTATGGATGTGTTTGTGTATAGTAGGAGGCACATCTTCATGGAAATAACTACATCATACTGCATGCAAAAGCATAAAATACGACTGTGTGTGTGACAACGAACGGTGGCTGTGGCGGTGATTTTGCTAATGGATGCCATGGGAAATTAGAAGCTCAAATCAGAAGAGTGAGGGAGTTTATTTTTGGACTCTTCTAGAGGACATCATTCGTTTTGCGGTCGCCAAACGAAACGATGCACGAGATTGTGTCCCTGATTAAAAGCTTATATTGTGCATCAGTATATAACTTTGGTTACTGCAAACGAAGAGTATATATTCTACAATGAATGAGTTTAGTATATTATATACTTTATATAAGGATTATTATAATAATTGTTTTCGAATGATATTGTTGTGCTGTTGATTTCTAAAGCATAGCAATTATCATCAAATGTGTTGTTCAGTTCTTTTAATTATTGGCTTTCAGAACCACAAAGTTCACGTTTATAGGACTGAATCAGTGTCTGGTCGCATATAACATTTATATATGTATGTTTTACTTTAATTTAGGTCAACAATTACATAACAAAAATATATGTAATACGTATAAACATATAATGTATAAATTATATAGGAAAATAAAGCTGACATTAAGCACTAGCGCAGGCGCACTTCCCGAAATCTAGGACAAACAGTCGACAGTGCTGTGTGCATCACAGAACTTTTATTTCCGCTACACAACAACAGAACATAAAACCTGGATTGTACACAATACGGAATTTTCCATTTTACCCGCATTACAATTGCGCAAGCACATATATTTTACCATTACATGTGTTACCGAAAAATCGGTGCAATAATATAGTTCAGAGAAAAAGAGAGAGACCAGAAATAATTTTCCTGTATGTACCTAGTTTTTAAGATAAAGTCTGTATAAACTATATTTAAAAAAAGGCATTTTGTGTATGTACTATTGTTCAGGATTGCTGAATACCATTTGCTGAATATCAGTTTTCGATTCATTAAAGGCATCTTTGTTTTTTTTGTTTAGTTGAGTAAAATAATATGTTTTTAATGTTTACCATTTGTTCAACGACCTTGATTTTTTTTGGTATTTTCTCGGTTTTATATACATTCCTATAATATTGTAGATTGGACTTTACAAAAATGTCCCAAGCATATCTCATATCTCATTTAAAATAATATATTATTTTTCTGAATGTTTATTTTTGCTAAAACGATTCTTGCTATCCAAATAAGAGGTTTTTAGTAATTATAAGAGATTAGTAAAATATCTTCCAATACAATGGTATATGAAGATAGGTATGGAGATGGGAAAGTATTAAATATAAACCTCCTTCGTATTTAGTAAGATTAATAATATTAAGTCACTCTTTGATGACAATGACAATCTAATTTATTACCATAGACGTAAAGGCAATATATTAGATCTTATAAATCAAACGTCTCAATTACACTTGTACATAATAATCTTGATAGTTGGTCAACCAGACAAACCCGATTTTTCTTTTACAGAATTTAATAATTTTAAAAAGTACATTTTTTTTTTAGAGAAGTACTGATAAGCTATTGGTTCTCTCTCAATGTAAATATTTTCTTTTTAGATTTGTTTATTTTAAGTCTATGTTATTTTGTTATTATAATTTTATAAAAAACAATGATGTATTTTAAACCATTATTTCTGTTCGTAAACCATTACCATTAGCTTATCAGTATTTCTCCGATATATATAACAATATATTATAATATATAATATCATTTTTATTTTTAAAAAAGTCTACATGGAAAAAACGGAGTCGGTACCTTAAAAAATTAAAGGGAGTATACAGTTTAGACAAAATCGGAGTACCTTAAACCAAAACGGAGCACACATACTGGATTTTAAAAATTATTTTATATAAATAAAAATTTTAGGTTAAAGAAAAAAAGTATTAATTTTTAGTTTTGTAATTGTATCTTTTATTATATTTACCGATCATGATGGCAAAAAAAAAAAATTATTTATAATTTCTGACATCTCAAAAAACCGGTAAAATTGCCTTAAAATTTGACGGTGATGAGCAATTGTTGATAAACTGTAATATCATCAAAGTTCTCGTATCAACATCGAACATTATTTTTACTTTTTCAACCAGTGCGATCATTATGTAAAATTGCTTAAAATTTGTTCTCATACATCACTTTTACATAATGTAGCTATGGTTCCTAAAATTGTTTATAATCCATCTTTCCATTTCTTGAATGCTTTTTAAAACTACTAAGTTTTAAAATTTGTAATCAAGATAGCACCTAATGTTTTTAATTTTTCTTTGTTGTTTGTTAATTTAGTTGGCTATAATTTAAATGTACTTCGGTTGGCCGAATGATGACGATTGGTCGCATCAAGATTGGCCGACATCACTATATAAACCAAATATTGGAAGTGGAAGGTGCCCTTATTACGAAAATTCCTTTTCCCGGTGTAAAAGAAGGTGAAGGATTTAAATTTAAAAATCGTCCTTTTAGAAAGTTTTTTTTGGGAGAGTGTAAGGTGTGGTCAATTCTAATGGCAGCAAACTATAACCCACCCTTTTTCCTGTTAAATACTATTTTAGATTTTGCTGTACGTGGATTGATTAATATGTTTATATATAATATGCTATTTTACACCTTTTTACAATAATTAAATCATACTAAAATGGAGTACGCAGACCGATGGAGCAGTACGGGAGTACATGTCTCGGAAAAAGACAACGAATACTCAGATCGGAGTATTTTTACAGCACTGCACGGTAATGCATTAGAATGTGGATATCTCTCTCTCAAACACACACACGCACACACTCACAAAGATAATACATCTTTATAATTATCTGTACTTCCTTGTAACTGGTATATTTACTTTTTTTGTTTATTTTTATTTTAAATGCATTTAAATTTGGACGAAAATAACTATTTTGGAAACTGAAATAATATTTTTAAAAAACTTTTTTTTTCTCAAATATTTAACTGCAGCTACAGACAAAATAAAAT
>JAAAKO020047688.1:0-11438 GCA_010015015.2 Bolitophila cinerea
TTTGCGTATAGCAACTCTTGCCTCAGTCGTTTCCTTTTGTCTTGGTTTGTTAATTGTTGCTGCCCACGGGATCTTTAACGGTAATGTTGTCCGTTTTGAAGGAACAGGTAGGGAAACGTAGGAATTGCTAGTGCTAGGCTTATCAAAACTTTATCACAACTTTTTGTTTTAATGTTTGGTTAACCTTTTGTGAAAACTAAATTTAATTGCAAAATTCACGATAAATTGATGTGTTTTCTGCTATCTATCAATATTTCTCTGATAATAACATACTTTATTATTCTCACACACTCGTTTGTAAAAATATATATATCAATAATATTCACCAATAAAACTTTTGACTGCATTTTATGCTCACGTGTGTGTGCTTGTTCCAATAATCCTTTAAAGACAATCCGAACCGAATGCCAAGAGCTTTTTACCGCACAATTATTTCTCGGCTTTTTGTGTGTGTGTGTGTGTGTAAGAATCCCGAGGACATTACCATGTTATACATGCCGCGCTCCGGCCACCGAGCGCACACATAAACTCGCCGGCACTCAGTTACCTTGGCGCAAAAAAATCCGAATGCGATTTTTGCCTGTCTCATAAATAAAATTGCAATTCCCGCAACGGTAAATCCAGGCCGTGGTGTGTGTGTGTGTGTGTGCGCGCGCGCGCAAAGCTCCGTGTCGCATAGTCTCTTGTGTGCGCGCGCCCAGTTTTGGCAAAGGAAATCGTAAGTATATTATATGTTCACAGGGCCGCGGTGGCCCCGGCTGCCCCCAGCTGCCCCGCACGCGCGCACACAGTGCGACAAGAAAGCCCACAAAGAAGCATAGAAAATTATACGCATATATATTTAATATATATATATATATATATATATAGTATATATACACATAAATTGCAGTGTTTACAATACACATCCAGCCGTAAACTGTCGGACGAACTAAAACAAATGGGTGCGATCATCTTGGACGATATGCGCGGCCAACATACATTTACTCTAACATAGTCTTAGACACACACACACACACACACACACACACACACACACACACGTACATATTGTCGCAGAGCATAAACACGCAGGTTTTATGCTGCGAAGATAAGTGGTGCTTTTCTGCGATGCCTCTAGTTATATACTATAAATATTTGTGTTTACGTGTATGTGTGTGTGCGGTTAAATGTGTCACATGGTGGCGGTAAATCGCGCAGCATTTTTGTCGTGCGTGTGCTTTTTTGTGGCCCTTTATTGTGCTTTTCAATAGATCCTCCCGCAGAGATAAGCCTCAAGGAGCTTTTACTACACATATACTCGTATGTGCTTTGCTGTGTACCACTTATGCTAAACATACATTTGTATTATTGCGTACTTTAAGCGCGTTCAGCGAGAATTGATGTGACATTGCTCGCTGAGCTTTTACGAGAGCCCTTGTTCCAGTCCTCCACCCCTTCACCCCTACGCACTAGATTTTAATTGAAAAGTTATCTGTGCGATAAGCTTTTGCGTATTTTATATAATATGCACGCAATTTTATGCAAAAACTTCCCTGGTAAAGAAGTCTAAGCTAATATTTGCGGTATTCACACTAACGCCAGCATATAGTTAGTGTTTCTGCGATGGGGTAGGCGTTCCACGCCACACACGCACACACTTACACACGTGTGCACATATACAGAATAAACATATCACATATATCATCTATTCTTGAAGCCACCAGCGACGACGTGATGGCGAGGCGCACAGTGATGCCGTTCTTTATATATGCGGCTAAAACCGGTGTGGTGAATTAATGTCAAGAGACATAATCTCATGGCGATTGTGCATTATCGTCACCGTGTATTTTGTTGTTGTTTTTCTGTTTTTCAATAATGCGACTTATTTTCACGAAGTTGAGACTTATTGTCACGAAAAATCCTGAGAATATTGCACACGCCGATTGTGACTTATTCTCAAGAGACTTAACGCCAGGACAAATCTTGAGAGTAATGCACAGGCGGACTGTGACTTATTCTCAAAGTACCTAACGTCACGAAAAATCCTAACAATAAGTCACAGTCCGCCTGTGCATTACTCTCACGATTTTTCCTGTCGTTAAATCACTTAAGAACAGAGGTGTAAGCTGGCCGGCTGTAGCCGGCTGGCCGCCGATTTTTTTTATATTTCGGAATCCGCCGGCCGCTGCGTCTTTATTTACTCTTGCCGGCTGGCTAGCTGGCAGCCGACTTTTTATAGAAAAGGCCGGCTAAACTCGGCGATATATAAGAAAATATCATTTTTATAATATATTATTTTCTCAGGATTTACTAAAGACATTACGTTTATTTTTAATTTCAAGATACCGGCAAGCGAATCAGCGCGGTTGACTATGATCCGGAGGAACCCGGTTTAATTTCGGCCAAACTAAAGATTTCCTCCAGCTATATATAGCCGGTTCCAATTTAAAAAATTTCGTTTAAACCTATAAAGACACTATAGTTTCATAATACTCTCTGGTTTACTCCGGGATATTCCTGGGATTCCTCCTGGTTTTTCCTGGGATTCCCCAAGCTTTTTCCCAGATTTCCCTGATATTTTAAATGGATTTTTTTCCGTGCTTTTATTGGGATTTTCTCACGATTTCCCTGGAATTTTCTACCGAGAAATCTGGATAAATTCCTTGAAATTCCCGTTAAACGAAAAACAAAAAATCAAATAAATGACACTCTACGCAAAATAAATAATTATTCTTAAGATTTTGCAGGATTTTCAATAATTTTCCTAGTATTTTTTCAGGATTACCCTGGAATTCCAGGGATTTTACCGATTCACGAGGTTTTTATTTGATTTTCTGTTTCAATGAATTACTCATTATTTCAAGAAAAGTGTCTGTGAAATATTTTCAGGATTATTTTCAGGATATTTCTCGCTATTTTATTTAGAGGATCTAACAAAATGCTCGCAATTAGAATTTTACCAAAGAATATATGGAAAATATGGAACAAGATTTTATTTACCAGAGAAATTTGGTTCCAACTAGAGCATTGTCAATTATTTAGCAAATAATGTAAGGAAAGGAAAGCTACATGTACCTAAAAATGTGGAGGAAAGAAGATCTTGGATTTTTATTGGATCTTACATCCAATTCCCCTTAAATCACCGTCTAGCCAGCCGAAGATGTTTTTTCATCTGCTGACAACTCTGTCTATGGCATACTATGGCAAATATCTCTACATAATCAAAAAGTTTTTTCAACCTAAATTAGTTATTTTGTAGAAAATTTCCAAAATATAGTGCTATTTCAATATTTAAAACTAAATTAACTTTTTTTTTAAACTTTTACAAATATGGTAATAAAATAAAAATAAGTTTTTGATTTTTTTTTGTTTTGATTAGGGAATGTTTTATAAAAAAAATAAAAATAACAAAAGTGTTTTGAGTTTGTTTATACTATGGCATATTATGCCAATTATCTATACATATTCGTGAAGGTATTATATCATTCTAAAGTAGTCATATTGCAGAAACATTCCAAAACATAGAGCATTTTTATTATTTGAGGTCAAAGTATAAAAATAATATAAAATAAAATTTATAGTATTTTTGTATTTTTATTTAATTATTAGAATATTATATAAACACGAAAAATAAACTCAAATGGTTTAATTATGTTGTTTGCTTAAAAAAATATTATATTTACACACTTATCACTGAAGAAACAAAATTGTTTTTTTTTTATTTTTCTTTACTTTGAAGGCGGATCTATACAATTTTTTTGTGAAACTCAAAATTCTGAAGAAAATAAAAGAATTAAAATTTTTCATTAAGAAACAAAAATAAAAAGTTTGAATTTTAAATGTTGATTTATGTTTTCAAAAGAGACTTTGAACATTTCTAGCGAGTTAAATCCGCTCTAATAAATAAATTACTGTCAGAATATTTTATTTCTGAAAATTTAATATAAAATAGGTTTTTCTTAAATATTTTGTTCTTTAAAAACCTAATTTCAAAAAAGTAAATGTCGAGGTGTAATTATTTCCTTGTATACTAATGACATAAAAGCACGATCAAAACTTAATTCCGAATAAGTTATCTTCTGTTTTGTATTCGCTTAACAAAAAAGTACTTAATATATAAATGGCAATTTATGATGTATCATTAAATTATCAAGATTTTATTAGTAATTTGCAGCTGTTTTAAAAAAGCAATTAAAACGAAATCCAATATGTGTATTTTTCTTCTATTTTAGTAGAGATTATAAATTTGTTTTTATAAATATTTCAAAAGTATAAATTTTTAATAAAGAACCATTTTATCAGAAATTTATGTAACAAAATGTTTTTTTGAAAATTCAAATAATTTGGAGTTTTTAACAATTTTATCTAATTTAACTTCAATAATTATTTACAAATATCAACTAAAAAAAATATTAACATTTTATCCACTAGCAATACATTCTTTATTATTTGTTCAATTCTGTTTGGTAACGCGTAATTTCAGGTTGTTTATAAGTCTACTCCTTGTTTATAGTAATTCTTAACAAAGTTTGACTGGAAAAGGAATAATATATATATATATATCAATATAAGACTTTCGTCAAATTGTCTGTTCGGAACTTGGCAAATCTCTAACATGTCAATAAATGGAAAATTGAAATATCTTTTTAACATGGTAACCATATTTTATTATTATTATTATTTTTATACAGAGTATATACTTTCACATAACACGCACCCCATGATATGTATATGTATACTGTATGCGATTATGTATGTACAATAATGTAGGTAGGCATATAGCTCACCCCCTAACATTAGAATTAACATTTAGAACTTGTCACAAAGTAATACAATATAATCCTTTCATAGAAACTTTGTGTAATGTTTGTCAATTCATTAAAAGCTTAAAACTTGTGCCTGGTCGCATTTTGGTGTAAGTTGTCGCGTGGCATAACAAACATAACCAAACGACGCACAGAGCACAGGGTTTATCTTGAACGTGTACGTGGCTTTTAAATTAAAGTCGTTGATTACCATATCATAACTAATAAGACGTATTCCAAAAAGAACGTAACATTAAAACACGTAAACCTAAAAATACGTAAAGCAAAATACTAAAAGGATTTTAATCTAAAAAAACGTTACAAATAAAGGATTAGTAACTTTTTTTGATACAATGTATGTACATTAGGGTGCATCGATCAAAAAACTGTAAAATTTCGAAACGCTTGAGTGTGCAAAAGGTGGTTAACTATTAAAAATTAAAAAAAACTTCAACTGCTACTGAAGAGTTTTTTAAAATGTATATAAAAAAGGTATTAAAACATTCTTTTAATAGTTTTTTTATAAAACAAATTAAAAAGATAAATATGGTTACAAATAAAACATATACGATTTAATTGAATAAAAATATATTTAAATAATTTATAATATTTTTTGGAATTAAATAAAAGATTTTTTGTGCCTTTTGAGCTTTTCTAGGAGCCCTAATTTACGTATATGCTTGTACACAGTAATAATTTCTTTATACTTACTCTGTAAATATTTCGAATCCTCAATTTTTTGTTAATTTTTTTATGTTACATGGTGCCCCAAATATTAAGATGATAATTTAAGATTTTTCTTCTACTATTTCCATTTTTTCCTATAGCACCCTGTTTATTTACATTGGTGTGGTGCGTTGTTTAAATAGAAGATGAAGAATAATTAATTATCATCAGAGATTACATATTTAGTCAGAGCTCATAATATATATGTAGTAGGTATATATGAATTTATATATTTGTACACTTTATATACACACCAAGAGCTACCGTCTTACAAATGCTCCCGCTGCTAAGATGAATGTATACTTCCCATTTTGTTCATGCAAACGAGCCAGCAAGGGTTGGCATCCAAATATTTACGTCTTAACCCAAAAATTGGGCGACTGCGTCTTGGTGTACTGTGGCAAACTTAAAACATTGTATATACCTTATATATATATATTTAGTAATTCTTATATACATTAACACTTCACTCAAAGATATATGTGTTAAGAATTTGAATATATATGCGTTATAAAATATAGTATATACATTAATATAAACACAAGTACATATACATGTTATTACATCCTGGAATGAGGGAAAGATTAATGAGAAGATTATTCAATTACCACAAGGCCATTCAAGTTTCTTTGTTTCAGTCATAAAACCACCATTTTAACGAAAGCTCCCATCACAAACGCTCATTCTGTAGCACATAAGCTCAAAAGGGTGAATACGATAAAGTGATATGTATATTACCAAAAAAATATGTTATGTATTATTGTATTATATATTTGATTATAGTATATACTTACTTCTGTAATGGCCCCAAATACATAATAAAAACTATTGCATTTCATCCAAGAATTTGCTAAAATATTTTAAACGATTTAAAGTAATTACTTCGAGTTTTTGGATTAAAAGCAATTTTTTATATGCATACGACTCCAGGATCTTAGGATGACTAAAAGCTTTACTTAAAACTATATTTATTTTTCAAAATGTTGTGGATTTTTACTCGGCTTTAGCCATCCTTTAACTTATATGTCTTTATAGTTAACACATATAAAATCACCAAAAGGGTGCCTGCGTACCTGCCTGTACTCTAGAACCAGTTTAATTTATACATACTTGCAGTAATGTTGTGGAATCATAGGCGGATTCTGAAATCATTCTAGGACATATAACTATAGTATTTGACATTTTAGGAAGCCAAACTAACTGGATAAACTCAACATGAACAATTTAGTAGAAAAAAATAATAATTTATAGGTTACATAATAGCAAACCATAATACGTCCTACTACTACTACCACTATACTTTGGAAAAACACTTTCAAAAAGTATTTAAATACAAAATACTATGAAAATAGTATTTTAAATACAATTGGAGTAAAATGCTTTCTATATTTTCAAAAATGATTTTAAATACCTAATACAAAATTCTATAAAAACAGTATTTAAATGTGTCCTTATATAAAATGGATTTAAACGCTTAGTATTTAAAATACTATTTTAGTATTTGAAATAGTATTTTAGTATAAAAAAATAATAGTAAATAGTATTTCGGTATTTAAAATACTAAACAAGTAATTTGGTATTTAAAATACTTATAAAGTGTTTTAGTATATGGAAAAAACTTGTATTTAGAATTAGTATTTTGAAAATACAAATTACAAAATACTTTTTAGAAAATAGTATATAAAAAATTTAAATTACAAAATACTTAATAAAAAATTGTATTTAAAATAATAGTATTTTATTTTTTAAATACTATTTAAAATACTTGTATTTGAAATAGAAATATATTTGAATCATTTAAAATATTATATTGACCAAACCAAAGAGATTGAGAAGGTCTTTTCTACCTTTTTGACCAGGCAGCCATAGCAACTAGTCTGGATAGACATGAGAACTATATAAAAGAGCTAACAAACCAAAGAAAACTAGGCATGACTATAAAGATGCCAGTGAAAACTCTTGCATTCTCCATGGATAGCAAGCAGCTCAACAGATGGAAAACTTATGCTACCGCATAATACCGTTCCCTTAGGTTCATTTTCTTGGTAATGGCCAGCCGTATAGAAATTCTTTGGTGTTATAAGGTTTTGCATTCACTTTTGCTTCAACTGTGCCCCACAAGTAATAATCCAGGGGATTGAAATCAGGGCTTGGAGGAGGCCACAAATCCGAAGACCAGTTGTAGCAAATATTTTCGTACAATCAGACCTGAGTTTTTCGGGACTTGTGAACTAGAGCGGAGGCTTGCTGGAACTCGTAGTTCCTCCCAGCTGTCACGCCATCCATCAACGGCTTTACTAACGTTTTTAAAACACCAATGCAAATGTCGGCGTTGATTTTCAGGTCCGCTTGAAAGAGTTATCGCAGCATAACATCCCCCTCGCACCTCGCTACTTAAAACGACTAGAAACGACTTAAATCGAAACCAAATTAAATTCTGTCCGGATTTGTATAATCAACCCTCTATATATATACTAAAATAAAAACATGATATAAAATTAATCGATTTTCCTGAACAAAACCGTGAGATTGATTATCTTGAAAACCATATGAACTTCCCATTCTTCACTTCTTCATTGAATTTGAATGTAAGCTCAAAGACTTCTTCTTTGCTCGATATTCCGATCTATAATGACCGAGTCTCTAAAAAAATAGAAATGGGGGTATGTAGCTTGACAATTTTACCTAATTTATGTTTTTTTAGCTTATAATATTTTGACGCTATTTCATTTCGACCTAAACAATAACATTGTATATATAGATTGAGGAGTATGAATTGATATTTAAAAACTCAAATATTAAATTGGCCTGGGTATGCAAAAAATGGGAACATATTTTTTAAAAATGTTAGGGTATTTTTTTTTGAAAATGTCTCACGGTCGTTTATTGAGTTGAAGTTTTGCTATTTTTTTTTCAAAATTGACACTTAAACTAAGATAACTTGTCACCTGATATCTGAAAAATATGTTTGCAAGGATTAGCAAAAAATGTTTTAAAAAAAAATTTCCATTCCTGGTTTTCAAATAAAGTGTATTTAAAATTATTTTTTTTAATTTTGTTTTATATAATTTAATATATCTAAAAAACTGTTTGTACTATAAAAAAAAATCCCATCTTTAATTTTTTTTTAGTCCTGGAGAAACGTGGTAATAAATTTGTTCAGAGTATTGGGGTTTATTAAAATAATAAAAGTCTTCACCTTGAAAAAGAATTTTGTGAAAAGCCATCGTATATTTGATATCTCCTGCACAAAGTATACATTCGAGTACGTATATCTCCCTGTATATATATTTATACTTTTATAATACATACACATATCTTAATATATATATATTTATGTATACAATGCACTATATGCAGCATGGTTGTCATTTTTATTAATTCCGAAGCGCTTTTGTAAGCGAAAAATGTCATCTTTTGAAGCACTACAATATTTAATTGGTTTTTACCAGGAAGCATTTACGATTTTGCTACTCCAGAAAAAAGCTAATCGTTTTTATTGTCTATGTAATCTTCTTATGGCAACATACATATATATATATATATATAATATACTTATGTATATACACTCGTATATGCGATGTAAGGCTCTGTTTGTGTGTGGGGATGTATATATAAAAATAACTATAACCTGATGCGAAAGCATCAAAAGAAAATCAAATTAAAAAAGTCTGTTTGGAAAGATAAAATGATAAGCTAAAAATATGCTGGGCTACTGGCGATGGAATTGTTTTTATAGAAGCGAGCATGGAATTATGGAATTGCGATAATAATCTACGAACAAATTGAGAATATATTATTACTAAAATATCCACAATACAAAAGCTTCCATACCATAGAGATTATTAAATATTTGCAAAAAGGCCTTACAAATATTAATGGATATTTCCATAGATATTATTGAAGGTCCAGGTGCAGCACAGAAAACAAAAGGAGCGGACATTTGGAAGACAAATCTGAATTCCAAGTTTTTAGAAATCCGATAAATTTTCCGAGAAATATATTTTCACATTTCTGCTCGAGTTTTGCAATATTTATCAATAAAAGTTTTAAAAGATCTCAAACGATAAATATTTTGATCGTGAATACACCTGATGGTTTCCACGTATGGTCGGCATATAGTTGGATGGCATTGGCTTGCTTGCATCTGGCTGCAGCCAGATATTTTTCCAATTTGATCATTTATTGACGGTGCTTTTGTCAACAAAAACAAGATTTTCTAAAAAAAAACTTAACCTGTTTGGTTTTTTCATGGTCAGAAAGTTATTTTAAAGGATGGAATTTTTTTTTGTTTAACCTAAACTCCAAAATGATCCTTAAATGGATTCGGACGACTTCTAAATTATTTCTACTGATTATCCATCGATAAATAATTAGAAATGCCCAAATGAACTTATTTTATTATGTGAGAAGAAATGTTTTTTAATTGGATGGATTTTTGTGTGCGTCGTAAACAGTGCGAAGAAAACCGTGTTATCGAATACGAATATATGTTTCTTCATTGTGTTTTCCTTCGAAAACACGGTGTTCAATGTTGTCCGATAACAGACACTGATTGTTTTATGGGTGTGAAAACACAATTTAGAGTTTAACCAATTTTGAAAATCTGTGATGAAATAAATCAGCGTCGAAAGCAGATGGAAAATTAATTATCTTGAAATTGTTGTTTTCAATTTATTTTCATGAAAACTTGTTTTAGATCTGTTTTTGACAAAGTAAAGAAATCAAGAATAATCATGTCCAGTGTGAGAGTTAGCCGTTTTTTATCAGGTCTCTAACCCAGGACTTTCTGAGTGATATCGAGATTCCGACGGCGGGTTCCGGTCCTGTGAAATATAATTTACTACCGGTCTTAGCCAGAACATCTGCTTGCTTATTTCCTGGAATCCATGAATGACCCAGAGACCCAAATCAAGCTTACAGAAAACGGGCGTGTTAGCTCCTGAAGCTTTTTCCAGGAGTCAAGTACTAAACCCGAAGTAATAATCTGGATGCACTTAACGCTCGTAAAGATGATTGTCTGTCAGAGCAAATGTAGATAGTCTCGTCAGTCTCGTCTGATTTCTGGATTTCCAGACGACGATTCCATACACTTCTGTCTGAAAGACCGAAGCGATCTTCCAAGAGACGTTAACATATCTACTGCATGGAAGCTTACATTGTGTATACAAGCCCCTGACTAACCAGTTTAGTGATAGCCGTCGGTATAGATCTATTGGGGGGAGTCCACCAGTGCTTCATTCCTCCCTGGTAGGAATAGTTACTTTAAAAACCCTTGCAACGCGGAATGTTGGGATTACGTCGTCAAACGGCATACCAAACTCCAATTTTTAAGATATGGCCGCGCTTCAGATACAGCCGTGACCCGTATACGTCATAACTTCCAAACCCCAATAAGAGATATAGCCTTTGCGCCACCGCAAGCACTCGAGATACTGATAGAAACAAGCCGTTGAAACTGTTCAAGTTGTCTAACGACCGTTAGCCTCTTAGCCAGGGGTCTAATAATGGCTACGTAGAACCAGTGGAGAAAGCCCCCAAGACATACCGAAAGCCTTCCGAGAGTTTACTATCGAGTATAACACCTAAGTATTTTTCTAGATGGGGTACATACATATTTAACAAAGAGGACTTTTGATTCCCTTTACTTCTAGACTATTCTGAAGAACAGCCGGAAAAGGAACTAATCGCCCATACGATTTTATCGGTGACATGCATTAACCATTAGCAAATTATCTGCTCACAACAACAAATAACACACAGGCAATCACAGGAACTGAATTTGAATATTGCATTGTGTGTTTAATTGTTGATGAGAAGGCGATAATTCTTAAAAGGACAAATGCTTGCTACCGATTTTATCAACATTTATTTTAGACTCAGCTTCTTTCCAGTCTACAACATCGAAATGGATTGATGCTTCAG
>JAAAKO020047699.1:0-11437 GCA_010015015.2 Bolitophila cinerea
TGCAACAAAGGTACCGTCTAATTCGTTCAAAGATACGCTGCGAATTTGGAGATCAGATCGGCATTTTTCAGCTCTTTCCATTGTAATGCATTACATTTTTTTTTACCGTTTTGGACCTTTACCCATTTTGGATCTATGGTTGATGGAATTTTTTAATTTTCTTGTTTAAATTAAGATATTTTTGTAAAGATTATATCTAAATTGTCTCTAAAATAGATATATGTCTATATCATATGTATCTATATTACCTTTATATTATCCTTATATTACAACTAAAACTAAAAGTACTGCATAAGTTTGCTTTTATGCAATAACCGTTTCTGAGATAACGGTTAATTTTTTTTATTTTTCATGTTTTTGTTGGCCATATCTCTTGAATGGTCAGTCCAATTCGAGCGGGTCTGGCATTAGATTAATTTATCTTATCCTAAAATAATATTCGAATCGGCTTAGTATTGGGTCATAACCAACGATAATAGAAAAACCTGTCAAATAAGTGATGATAATGACGGGACCGTCTCACAGGGACTAGTCCAGCACGTCGGACGCCAGAAGAACCAATTCTGAAAGGCGGTCGTAAACCGAGAATCTACCAGATTTCTTTCTGCTATCTTCCGAAGAGGGAGGTCCACCGCCTCCTTCACGGAAAATCTGTTAAACACTCTCTATTGATTAGTGCGGGGTATTCCTGCTATAGGTCAGGCTTTCGGAAAATCCCAACACAGTTTACAGTATTTAAGATTCCGAATCTTCCGCCGAGGTCAAGGCGTTTAATGTTGAGTTGGTTAAAGTCACACTGTGCCTCTTAAGAATAGCTTCGATATATCGCAGCCAGTCGTAGAGGTCCAGTGCCCGTTTTATTAGGTCTTTAACGCAGGACTTCCTGAGTGAGATCGATATTCCGACAGCGTTTTCCGGTCCTGATATTGCACTACCGATTTTAGCCAGAACATCTGCTTGCTCATTTCCTGGGACCAAAATCAAGCTTACGAGAAACCGCGGGTTAGCTCATGAAGCTGTTTCCAGCAGTCGAGTAGTAATTCCGAAGTAAATAAGTAAAAGAAGACATTTTTACCGATGAACTATAAACGCTTATTGTAAAAAAATGAATTTTTGGAATCAGCGAGTCGAATTGCAATAGTGAGTCAATAAAAAGCAAACAAAAAAATCTAAATTAGAAATACTGTCTTTATAAAAATACGAGATTTTGACAATACAGTATTTTATCTATTATATCTAATGGATTCGGAACTCTGCCGAAGAACCTTTTTCAAGTGTTCTCGACAGAGTAAGGTAATATTGCGGATTTTAACATTATTTATGTTTATTTTCTTTAAATAATAGAAATGTTTGCTTTGAATTAATATAATAAACTTATGTAATTTACATGTTAAAACTATAAAAGGTATTACTTTTAGTATTGGATTACGTATACTTGCTATAGCAATGGGACCGGGGCTTTAGTATATATAATTATAATAATAATATGTTTTTATTTTATTTTAAATGGTAAAAGTATAGAAAACAAATTAGATTTCAGCATAAATTACGATTCATTTGTAAATTATAAAAAAATCATGATCTTTATTGTAGGTAAGGTTTTGCTTCTTCATTTTGATTATTTTATGCTTTGCAATAAAACAAGCAAAAAACAAGCAATCCACTAATTTTCATTCCATTCTCTCGTTAATTAAAAGCGCGCTAAATATATTATTAAAAAATCACAATATATATTTTTAAATGTCAATAAATAAATAAACACCAATCTCGATATGTGTCACCAAAGCCACATAAAAGCTATATAAAAATACTAAAAACTAAACTATATCAAACTTTACACGCAAACAACTTACCGAAATCGCTCAAAACTTCCTTCCTCAAACGACACACAACTCCGCGCGCGTGCGATAAAGAAAACTTAGAATGGCCGTGTGTGCGCACACATACACACACACTTGTACGACCACATAGACACACACATCGGAAAAGTTTGTAATATTGCGTATGCTCGCGGGTACATATAATATAGTTTATATAGTTTAGTACATGTTTTCGACGCTAGACGCTAGGGAAGCCAGCTCTAGCGTCGCGTCTCGGTCGCCCCGTGCACGAAGCAATAAGGAATAACTTAGGGCACAAATATAACCGCCACATAACGGCAGCATAATAGACGCCACAATAATATACTCACAAACACATCGAACCATTATTGCGCATGTATGCACCACAAATATATGTATATATAAAATGTAAATTCGTTTGTGTATAAGGAAAACAACGTATGCTCCGGCACAACTCGCAATTCGCCAATAAAACTGCCACGCATATATGACTCCGGCTCCGGTGGTAGCGGCGGAGCGCGGTGCAAGCTCACATATTGGATAAACTTCTGCGATAATATTTCCCCGCGCATCACTTCCTTCCGCACACACACACACAAACACATCACAATATATGTATGGTAGAGTAGTAATAATATAATATAAACACTATTTGCGAAATAAATAAATAAAACGCCAGTGAACCGAATACAACCGCAAAAGTTTTGATGTGATTATTGAATTTTGTCTGGCTATGTATGTGTGTGTGTGTGTGTGTGTGTTATTTCCGACGGAAACTCGTGCAATTGCAAAACAATTGCATCTGGGGGAATCACATCAATTTGTGACACAATGTATGGATGTGTGAGTGTTTGCTGCAGTTTATCTAATATTGTTGAGTATATCAGCATCGAATCTATACCTCTATTTGCTATACTTTGTGTATATACTTGAATATGAATCCTTGAATCTTCATCTATATATAATATATAGTATACACATTTGTGGCTTTGCTGATGATCCTTCTGTGAGAGTACAATATTCTCTATATTTGGAAATTGCAATTTACTTAGCTTGCATCAATACTTAATGGGAAAGGCGGCGTGGCGAGGCCGACGCGTCAGACAGAACGTGTCCAAGATTTCGAGAAGTTGTTTGCAATTGAAATGCTCTTTGAACATATATATAGTATATATATATCCAAACATTGGATATAGAGAAATTGGATTAATTCCACAGCTTTTCCGAGGAAATTGTTTGTGGTTGTAATATTTAGTGGAACTGGTAACAGAACACTGTCAGGACTTAGACAATTTTGAAACAAAAATGTTGTGGACATTTTTCCTTTTTTTTAACTGAATTTGGAATAAATGACCATCGATAGATCATTCGAAACTTATTTATCTTACTTCCATTTATCTGATTCAGTTAAAATTTGGCACATATATAATCGTTTGAACAGAACTTCGATACAAAAAATGAAAAAAGGAAACAATAAATAAATATATATTAATTTTAAAAAAAATATTTAAAAAATAATAAATTTATCTCTCTTGTAGATATTTTTATTTTTGTGAGGATAATGGCGTACAGAAAATCACGCGATAGCGTGCTAATTATCCAGAGAATGGAAAGAAAAGTAGTGAATTTCTTATTTTTTGCTAGTATTTTGCTTGTTTTTTGCAGAGCATAAAATAAATATTAGCAAAAAAACAAGCAAAAGACTAGCAAAACCTTGAATTTTATTTATCTTTATACCATAAAGATCATGATTTTTGCTTTTTCACCCCTAACCGCCTTAAGAGCGTTTATCCCAAAATTAACCATGCCTAACTAATATTTTGGGGTAAAATCTAAGTTTTTTTGTTTAAAACCATTTACGGCCGTATTTGTCATTCGTTTTAAGCGTTTTTTTTTAAATTAGAACATGTTTTTTTTAGATCTAAATTAAAACTACTTGATTGATCGACTACTTTAACTGTTTTTTTTTTAAACACGATGAAAGTAAAACTCGGTTTTCGTAGTTATAACAAACGTTTTAAATCGAATTTGATATTTTCACTCTTTTTATTAAACTCTTTTTGATACAATTAACTTAAAAATACGTGTACTGTTCTTGATGATGTTAGGTAACAAACACTTTGGGAACACTCCTACCCAGTGAGATGATCATAGGTTGATCGGTAGAAATATAGTGATCTTCATCTAAAGAAAATCTATCTATAAAAGAACAGTTCGTGTACCACACCCTCCCATCTATTAGATGAAGTGTATACCGTGGATCTAATCCTCACTCGGGATATTGACTTAAAACATTATTCCAAAGCGAAAACCTGAAATGAAGTAGTCTTACAGCTTCCCAAATTTGTGCCTATGAATAGTGTCTCGCTCCAGAACTTCCAAAATCCCCTGAGATATCGTATATTATTATGTGCCTTCAATCCTATCTTCCGCCTGAAGAGGTGACAGGCCAATAGGACTTTTAAAGCATATGTGGGACTGATTATA
Organism: Bolitophila cinerea; assembly: GCA_010015015.2. Classification (NCBI taxonomy): domain Eukaryota; kingdom Metazoa; phylum Arthropoda; class Insecta; order Diptera; family Mycetophilidae; genus Bolitophila; species Bolitophila cinerea. The sequence continues at coordinate 4,329 of JAAAKO020047699.1, forward strand.
ATGGCACTAGATATGCCAATTCAAACCAATGGTTGGAATATCTTTAATCGCCTTTTGGCCGATAACTTTAAAGCTCTATGCCTTCACACGATAATGACAGAGGCTGCGTGGGATCTAATTATATAAGAACAAGTGGACACCTTTGTTGGGCAACCACAAGCCTTGAAGCATTGCTGGCATGCGTGAATTTATATCATATGATCGTCACCAGAAAACCGTATCGAGAATCCTGTCTTCTGTGTGCAAAGGCATTCTGCAACTCTTTGATTGGCTACAAGAGGCTAAATAGCAGATTTACCGTTCCCTGGAATAAACAAAACAAATCCAAAATGTACTGTAGCGCAAGTCTGTTAAAAGTATGTCGAGATCGACATCGAGCCGCCATTACTCGAAAACGTCTTGAACTCTATATCTCAAACGTTCGAGTGTTGTGGAGTCACTAAGTCCTTCGAGTTCGTTTCGTCATCGAGTCGAAACTTTCCATAATCACAACCATAATTAAAAATGTAGTAATATGTATGTTTTTTTGTTTGGACAGAAAGTTATTTTATAAAATGATTGCCAAATAAAAAACCAATCCTACTACAGACAGACAAAAACAGTTAGTATGATATAGCAGGCTTAAGTATTTTTTATAGTGTTCGAAAAGTTCTACTAAAATACTCGAAATGATGTATTGAGATATGTGAACGCTTAATTTAGATTAATAAAACCACCAAAAATATTTAAAATCAATTTAATTATAGAAACAAAAACGTCTCGTAGAGAACTATCGTCATCGAGTAAAATTTTAGAATTTTCGAGTGATGTCTCGATCGAAAATTTTACAGACTCTATCGATTAAAAACTCTTAGCGACTCCAAAATAACTCGTACCCTTCGAGACTGCCATCATGCTCGAAACTCTTCCGTTTGCAAGCTCGTCGCGCCGCGTCGATAGAAATTTTTCCGTCCGGGCATTCCATCTCAGCGGCGCGGTGTCCAAATTGCGATTGTATCGTGGCCATTGATACAAGCTAATCCTGGCTCTAGCTTATTCTGTTTGCTGGTTTCCAGAAGACGTTTCGATAGTGGGCGATAGTGATCTCCATAGATAAAAATATCTCTCTGTGGGAGGACAGTTTATGTACCACACCCTCCCATCTATAGATGTGGTGTACCGCGGATCTAATCCTCTCTCGGTGATATTAACCTAAAACATTCTTCCAAAGCGAAAATAACGGAAAATAATATACAATAAAATAATTATAAAAACCAAATCCAAAATAAATATATATTTTATATTATATCCCTTTGGCAAAATACAGATAATAATTTCGTAACTGCCACGGGTATTTCTAAATAATCCGCCGATGCGCATCATGAGAATGGCTCGGTGGTCCGGCCCTTTTGGTCGGATCGTCATGACGTATGTATACTGGCCTATAATGTACTGGACGATGCTGGATGGTAAAATTTTCATGTCCTATGCTTGCTATATTCCACGTTTGTTCCGTAAGCGGAGCGGCGCAGGCGGTTGCCGAAAATGGTTGCAACTGCTTGCATCGCGGCCATTCACATAATGTCGCCAATCCTAATTGCATAGGCTTTTAGCTTCGGCGTCACAATTCTTCACGTAAATGTTATTATTTTGACGTAACGTATGTTTTATTAAGGTATTTCATCCGATTTTTAGTACATAATGCGTACACAGCGCACACACTCACTTATCCAATATTTTGACATTTTGATAATTTGTTAGGTTATGACTTGCAGATTTTTCAAGCTAAATTCAAGACGTCACGACGTTGAAGGATAAACCCGACTGGTCAAAACACGTAAAACCAGTGAAAGTTGAGAGGTTAGTTATACTTTTTTTTGTTTTATTTTTCGTGTTTTATTGTGTTGTTACAAAAGGCATTTAAAACACGTAAAACACGCAATTTAAAACGAGTGGAAAATACGGGAGTTATTTAAACTATTTTTTAATTTTTCTAAATAATGAAGTTTCATACAAACTTAAAAGCCCCATAAAAGGGTGATAGAGGACTGGCGCAAAAAATGGAGGAAAATGATCAGGAAGCAAAACTGAACACTTTGTGTTTTTAATTTTAAAAAACGCACCATAAATTGTCTTTGCGTCTAATCTAATTCTGGGATCATATGTTTGGGCATAGAATGTATAAATTTTGGTTCGTTTAAAATGTATGAAAAGTTAGTGCAATTTAGTTATGGCATCAATTTCAAGGTAATATAATTGGCTTTTTTTAATGTGATTGATTTCTTTAGAAACCAAAATTGCTTTGGGTTGAATTGTATTTCAAATTATGAATTATGTTTTGAAGTTTTCGAATTTAGTGTTTTTTCTTGATTGTGAAATATTTTTTTTGTGGAAATCAAATTCTAATGTTTTTTTTTTTTTAGAAATTTGTATAATTTTTAGAAAACATATTTAAATTTTTTTAACACAATAAAAAAATGAGGATATCATACATTTTTAATCTGTGGAGTTGGAGTTGGGCATCAAAGGTTTTTTGAAAATTTAAAATTATAATTTACGATTTTGGCAGACTTTTCTAAATCATAAGTTATAATTGTATTTTTTTTGCGGCCTGCGATAATTTTTCCGGACGTATCACCAGCCAATTTATTTTATGCTGTGTAGTAATATATCATTTCTATTACGACAAAGGTTAAAGGAATGTTCTTATGAAGACAGGTCTATGGAATATTAGCTATTAATTGGGATTAGTGAACTCCTTACTTTCACGGAAATGGAAGAAAATTCTGCTATCAAATATAACTAAATCCGGTTGCATAAATTGATGCAAATTTTCAGAGTTGAAATATTAAACGGAGAATCCATAAAAAAATTTAGTGAAAAAAAAACTATTTACTAAAAATAAATTTTATTTTTGTGCACGAGAGTGAGGTCGATCGTTATTAAATCGATTGTGCTTATTTCTGTACGTGTTTTTATGTAGAGTTCGAAATACCGTTTCAAAAGTCTCGTATTTTCAAAAGTCTTTGAATTTGGACAGTTCCATAAAAATATATTTGGAAATAAACCACCTAAACATTAAAAACGTTAATATTAACCTTAATAATATAAAAATATATACCTAAAGATACTTTTAGTTTTTTAGATGCAATATTTATTTTAAGTCCACATATTTTATTTAAATGAGTAGTTTATATTAGAGTTTTTAAAGCTAAAATTAACCAAATTATCTAAAATACGCTAAAATTAACCAAAAAGTAATTAACGAGTTCATTTTATTTTATTTTTAATGGAAAAAAGTCTACATTATTAGATCTATTCCCCACCTTTCGAAATAGTCAAATGTTGTATGGGAAAACCCTTATTCGGCCAATGGGAAGATTTTGTAAATAATTGCATCATTACATTTTATCCCCTCCATTTTAAAAAGAGGATGGGCTGTAATTCATTATCTCCAAATGCTTAAATAAGAGTTTCAATGTTCAAGATTTGGCAGCCTTCAAAATGTAATGTAATTATTATTGCCGTCTTTTGGAATTCCCACTTCCCGCTTCAGAGGATCGGTCTATTTGGATCCTTTCCGATCCAGAGAAATTATGGGGTGAGGTCACCTCTGGAAAATGTTCTAAATAATAAATATTGTATTATTTATATTTTTTTCGTATACGGTTAAGAATATGAATATCTTTAAGTGCCGACGGTACCCGTTTCGAATTTTTGCACTGATACTTACGTAATTGATTTTTTGTCTGTAAAGAAATTTAATTAATAAAAAAAATGTTTAGTCTTAAATGAAAGTAAATTCCATAAAATTTAATGCTGAATGAGGCGGGAAATGCTAATTATTCAGCCAGAAAAGAATACGAGTTAAAGAATGCATTATTTCCAGGTTGGTTGGCTTTGAGTTTATTCATGTTGTTTTTTTGCCTTTGGGACCTTTAGGACCTGAAAAAACTTCAAATGGGGAGTTTTGGATTATTTGGTAAAATACACCCAATTATGCGCATATATTTACAGAAACAACAAAAAAACAAATACTGTGACGATATGTTTTTTTTTCTGGATTAGCCTATGTTTCCGAGCCATCGCACTTTATTATAATTTAAAATATATATATATATATATTTGTGTTTTTTTCAATGAACTCTTAAGATTATTATAAAATAAATATTAGATTAAATTTGTTTGTTGTTGTTTGCCTGTATAAACTTGCCGAAAAAAAAAAGTACCTAAAGATTATTTAAAAAGGGATATTTTTCACCATTAAACGCCCCTACTTAGAATGAGATTTCCTAAGCAATATTGTAACTTTCAATGAATTTCTCGTAAAAGTGATTCCGTAATAAAAAGCGACTAAAAGATTCAATAGTGATTGATAAAAAGCTAATCTGTAATGCATTTAAGCCCTGCTTTCAATTGTCAAACTTTCACTTTTTCAAAGTTTTAATCAATATTAATATAATTCATATAATTAACGTTATCTATTTTTTCCAAACGTATTAACAAACATTTTTCAAGTTCGATTGCAATTAGAAAAAAAACGATTTGCGAATTAATTGTATTACGAAATCGCTTACTTTCAATAAATCCTGAGCGATTGATACTTTAACGATTGAAATGTATGTAAATATTTGCTTTAATATAAAATACGATTTTACGAGAAAGTAAAAACAAATTGTAATAAGCTCTTCAATATCCAAATTTTTTTTGGGGGAGATGTTACTATAGTACAGAATTTTAAAAACAGTTTTCTTTAATTGTATTATATTTGTTTACAAATTAAATTTTGAAAATAGTTTTTTGTGCATTTGTATTTGGTGAAATTGTTATTGGGACTATGGCGTTTCGGGTAATAGTTATTCGGCCAATTTTTATATTTTTATATATTTTTTTTTATGGTCTTATTGTTTATTTCGCCTTCTCGTTCCACTAAAACAATTATTTATTACTCCTTCTCCGTTTCCATTCAAACTACACAGATCAACTAAATTACTAAATTAATCTTTACCTTTGCAATCGAATCTACAGTTAACATTTTTTTCACAATTTACATATAAATCGAAAATTGTTTCTGAGCATGTTGAAATTCGCTGCTCGGAATTTATTGCGCGCGCAATACTCTTGTAAGTGGCCGCCGCGCACGCGAATTTGTACTTTTGTTTCGAGTTTAAGCGCGCTGCGAAAAAAACACCGATTATCGTTTATCAATAAAACGCAGCAAATCGCCAAAAAACAACAAGCTCGGCCTCGGACGCGCGGCGTACGCGTATAATAAAACTGGATTTTCAGTGGTGAGTGTTGAAAATTTAACCAATTCGATTCCGCTGCAATATTTTTACATATACGTTTTTTTATATCGTATGTAGGACAATATATTCTCTGTCTTATATATGTATATACGAAATACGAGTACGAGCATGCGACAAAAGCACCGCGCTGTTTACCTGCGTGCACAAGTTTTGGCCTGCGAAGTGAGGTACTTAAGAAAATGAATTATATTTTTTTGTGTTTTTGGGTGCGCGGAGAATTTAAATTGCCCGCAGTTCAGATTTGGTGACATTTCGAGTTAGTTAAACATTTACTTTTAGTACTGATTTTTATTGCACCAGCAAAGCAGTTTTTTGTGAGATATTTAAAGCCGGAAATCGGAAATCGTAAAAATTGAAATTGATCGAGAACAAAAAAGGGCCGTCATTGCATTGTATAAATTAGTTTTATTAGGTCTTCGGTGTTATTTTTGATAAAGAACTATATTTTGGATTTCATTTGATTGATTTCAAGGCACTTGTAGAAGTTACATAACAAAAAAGACCATCCCATTTAAAATTAATGTCCTTTTCTTAAGATCGGAAAATATAGCAGCAAATTGCCAGTTTATCTGTCTTAAAGTGCACTGATGTCCGTACATTGCACTTTGAACGTTTCTAAATGGCATGCCAAATAGACGCCCAAATCAGATATGCTCTGAGGATATCTGATATAACAACCAATGTCATCACGAAATCATCTTTTTAGTGTTGTAGTATCAACATAATATTTATGACAATAAGTGGCAAAGATATGATGCGCTCTGCTGTTTGATCGATCGTACTGACGATATCTATAGAAAACATGCCCGATTATGTTATTTAGGAACATATCCTCAGTACATTTTTTACATGTCCTTATTAGCTATTAATGATATTATTGATTCGGGTTCTTGTTTGCTTGTTGGGTCCACTAGGATTGTATCTGGCTGGATGGATTCAGATTTTAAATAATTGGTTTTAATATAACCAATCCTGGTCTGTTAAAAGAATATGATTTGTAGCACCACTTTTAGATAGTGTGCAGAGTGTTTTGAATGAAATGAATTCCAAGAGCTGACAAACAGTTTGGCGATTTTGCAAAGCCCAAACGGCATCCTCTTGAACTGAAAGAAGCCCCTCCCAATTATAACAAAAGCTTTTTAAGGTCTAGAATCTTCCTCCAATCGTATCTTAAAAAATGCGTCTATAGGATCAATTGCAGTCAGATAATTTGTGCCCACCAAAATACCTAAGATCCTATTTATTTGCGAAATCGGGTATGCTTCCTTTACCGTTACAGCGTTCAGCTTCCTTGCGTCTATACACAAAATATTTTCCTAACAACTACCATCGGGTTTCTCCATTGAGGTTCGTTAGCGTCCATATCAATCATCTCGTCAATTTCGGCGTGTATTTCCTTCTGCCGTTATAGAAATACTATGAACTGACTCTGTTTGATTGCCTTCGAGTCGGTTTTATTTATCTGAAGTGTCAACAAATTTGAACAACTAAGTTGGCCCATTTTAGCGAAATAAAAACCATCCTCTTCAACTTGTACTATTTTCAGAAGTTGAGAAATCGGCAAGTTAATATCAACCGGCAGTTGTCAAGCTCCCTAAAAGTTAACCAATCAACTTCGACTAAAGAAAATCGAATAGAGAAATTTAAAAAATATTCTCAAGTTAAAAGTCAACTTCAAGTGAAAAAACTGCCCTTATATTTTTTTATTTGGCACAAATCAAATACGATATTAATAGAAAATTAAATGTTATTTTTTTTATTGGAAATCATTTATTATTTGTTTCATTTAATTACCAGTTTTCGGTGTTTTGTGATATTAAA
>JAAAKO020047710.1:0-11432 GCA_010015015.2 Bolitophila cinerea
AATTTCACTTTCAATTGAACATAATATTTTCGTCAAATTCTATTATATTTGATTATAAAGATAAACTATTCGTTTATTGGGGCTGTGTGGGTCAAAACAGCGCAGGAAAAGCCCTTTTTGAACAGCATCAAAATTTAACCTTTTTTGTCCTAGCACCACCAGCAGAACTGATATACGGCCCATCGCACTAGAACAGAAACCCATCAGTCCTTGATATAGTTCTTACAAACTCAACGTATTTAATCAACCAACCTATTGTGCTAAACAAACTCACCTCCGATCATCGGCCTGTTCTACTAGAAGTAAATATATCTCCACAACAATCAAGTACATCCAGTAAACTCAATTACTCCAAAGCAAAGTGGCGAAAATTTGGCAGCATTATGGCTACCTATAAATATGTTTCTCGACTCCTCCTTGGAAAAACGAACATTGATGAAGCTATACGTGAACTTACCAGCTGTATTATCACCGCAACAGCTGCATCTATCCCCATCCAACAATATTATGAGATAGCACTTGTACTCTCCGAACGAACAAAAAACCTAATTCAACAACGCAACACCGAGAGAAGGCAATGATGGCAACGTTCTCGTATTTCAAACAAAAAGGCAGATATAGACGTCCTAAATCATTATTTGCGAAAGAAATCAGTTTTTCAGGAAACGTTAGCAAAATTTTAAAAAGGCGATCGTAACTTTTAAAACTAACAACGAGCTTGTATAAACTGCTGTTGAAAAATGTAAATTACTTGCTTCAACGTTTGCTAAATCGCACACCATAACACTCGGCATGAGGAATGTTGTTGAGATCGACGTTGAAAACACAGTCCAGGACCTTAGAAGCACTCCATTTAAAGATGGAAATCTAACATCTGCGAGTGAGCTGCAAGCTATTATTAAAAAGTAAGACCTTTCAAATCACCAGTAGTGGAAATTCTGTCTGGCGTTGTCGTAAAAAAATACGACTAAACAACGTATTCTGCTCTGAGAGAGCTAAAATGAGCAATGTATTCTGCTCTGAGAGTGCTAAAATTAGCAACTTGCGTCGTTTTAAACGCAACTTCAATGCTGTTTTGACGCGGCAGCAGCGTTCTTTGCAATGCGTTTGTCGGTACTAACGCGTGAGCGATGCGGCAGAGAGAGCGGAAATTGTTAGTCACAACCTCGTGAGCAGTTGACTAAGATGTTTTGTACCAATATTGCCGCTCACTGAATTCTCAGAATCGCAAAACAGGACTGAAAAAATCAACCCTTAAACAATCCTAGAAAGAGACTTTGTTATAAAAGAAAAAAAGTTGAGGTGGGCACTTATATTTAATTATTATTGGTGTTTATCTAGTAAAAATAATTTGGTAGTTATAAAATGCAAGCTATACTTTTTTGTTAAAAGACGCGAGCTAATAAAAAAACGAGTCTGTTCAAATTGAATGAACACACTCGATTTTTTTAAACAAAAAAAAATGTTGTGGAAAAAAAAACAGATTATATCACGAATAATAAAACTCCGGGTGAACAAATCCCTAAATCATATTTTCAAAAGCCGTCAAGAGTAGATGAGAACAATAAGTATATTCAATGATTGAATAAATTAGGATTAATTTTAAAATAAACATGATTAGAGGATTTCTCAGTGAAAGTGTATAAATAAACAAAAACCGGCTAAACTAACGGAGAACTTTTACAGCATTATGCGGTGGAGGCCATACTACCCTTAAACAGGGGTCCTTCCGCACCACAAAACCATTTTAATAGTTATAGATCACCTATCCCCTTTATAGGTGAAATGTTTAAGTTTTGAATATCTCCTTTTAAAAATAGACCACCCCCCCCTGTTTAAGGAGAATAAGTTCCAAACGAATAAACGCATAGAGAAAATCTCCACCTTTTTTAAGACATTGTCTGATATTCTACAACTTACCATTCTCTAGTAATATTTATTTTAGTTTATACTAGTATTTTTGCTAGACTTATATTTTGCATATTATTTTGAATCGTTTGTATTTTTGGTATTTATACTAATTTTTGTATTAAAAAAAGAATAGAAAATACTTAAACTATTATTACTAGAGATTGGTACGGTGTAAAAAATGAGCAATGGCCTAAAAGTGCTGGAGATTTTCTCTATAATTTTCATTCTTAGGAAATTTCATCCCCTTAAACATCCCCATCCCCAAATTCGCTTTTGAAGGGGTTATTTTTAACTTTAACCCCTCCCCTGTCAAGAAGGTAAGTAGACGATATCTTCAACGGTTTAGAAGTCTATAATGATCGCCCTTCAAAGGTAGTAGGGCCATCACCACATAAGGGTGTAAAAGCTCTACAATATATTCGCCAAAAAACCTATTATTTTTTGAAGTTTTATTTAAATAATAAAAAATGTATCTTAATGCATATCCAAAATTTGAACAGTTGGAAAAAATATAGAATAACCTTGAATCAGTAATTTAAAACTAGTATTTTTATGAAATTCAACATTTTACAGCTTCAATATATACAATAAAGGCCCCAAATTTCAAGGATTCTGTTTTATTGACATCGCATTATCGAGATATGAGAGTATTTAATAGTAAATTGAACCCACAATCTTGGACCTAGCGGCAATATTCCGTACATATGTGTTAATTGAGATTATTAGGAGGTGTTTGGATAGAAGATTTCATCGAATTTCACCTACCACCACCCAAACCAGTAACGACACAACCGGCACACGGAAAATATTTCCGAAAACTTCCGCCATAAGGGTCATAATATGGATTTAACTTTCTTAGCCAACAACAAACTTTGCCATCCATACAAATCCTTATTATATATATATAAATATATTTATATGTTATTGCACATTCCAAAACCAAGAAAAAATCATCTTAATGCAATTACGAGCACTAACCGAGAAAACTCTCAGCGCAGATCACTTAATTTGAAAGTTCTGAAGCACCTACAGTGTTTCAAGAAACTATCGCACAAACTAAATAATCATTATATATATTTCTATACGATAGCGAGCTTTAGCTCTCTATTATCGCTATACATAGACACATAGCACATAAATGTACAGCACCGAATGGCAAATACACATAAACTCATGGCCCTTAACAGCTTCTTCAACTCTGATAAAACTCATTCCGCTCGTAATGCAATCATAGAGTGCATGCACTCCTTCTATAGCATATATATATATTATATTTTATATTTTATATACAAACTCATACACTTGCATAAATAATATGTATATATATAGCTTATATATATATATGCACCTTCACGATCAACCGGAAAATTTAATCCATTCCAATTAAATTCAACGAGAAATGCTAATGAAATCATTCCGCAAGACATTTAATATGCGCCGTGCAGTTTTCAGGCGCACACTTAAATATTGTTTCGAAAAATCTTGAGAGCCTGATCGCGCGTAAGGCTCAAACATATATTTTATGAATAGAAGAGAGGCGCTATAATGAATACACTGCAGTCGGTCGCTGGACATTTTATTGGCGGCGGGTTTGCACATTTTCTGATAACCATTTTCTGCATTTTATGTTGCACTTCCACGAAGTGGTGCCGATGTCTGTATGTGTGTGTGTGTGTGTGCGTCCGCAAAACTCGTTCGCCATTTATTTAGGCGCCTTGTTTGTAATATTTTTATTATATTATGATAATATATGACATACCGTTAAGTTTCAACACATATTCTTTTTTTATTGCCACATGAAGCGCTTAGCTTTGTTTATGTATGTGTAATTTATAAGTTATAACAATGCATAAAGAAAGAGTGTTTTATGGTGTACCTTTGAAGAGGTGCGGACCGGAACATAAGGTTGTAAAACATATATATATACGTTTAAAGTATATATAGTTATAAACTCATCTATACACGCAATATAAACAGGAATAATTCCGTAATTTTTCACTACACTCTCTTCAGTCTTCAGAGCCTGTAATATACAGAAAATAAAAAAGAAAGTGTAAATGTGTTTGTGTAGGTACTTGCGTATGTGTGTCTGGGTGTATAATTATTTGCAATTCGAAACGTATATGTATTTAATTAGAACAAAACGGTGTTGCGTGCACGAACAACGCACGAAACACAAACGACTTAAGCGCGCACGTCTAAAGTAAGACAATTTATTACGGGCGGCTCTTGAACGGAATAATATATATATTTCGAAAATAAAAATAAAATTAGGTGCTAACGCATATTATGCATTTTTAACGAATGATGACAGCCCGCTGTAGATTTATGGGTTTATTTACATAATAATTATATATTAATTTTGGTTTAGGCGAAGGTACGTCGGATTAGAGTAATCTTCAAATTATACGAAGTTTTTTTTATTAAAAAGCTATTAATTAGTTTATTTGTTATATATTTTTGAATAATGGTATTAATATTTTAATATCTCAATAAAAATATGTTAAAATATAACAAAATGTACAAACATAAATATTCAGCCCATCCCAACACGTGTGGTATAATATTTGGCAACTTTTGTGGCTCTTAAAACAAAAATACAAATCCACTCTCCACTGTAAATTTAGGGAATTTAAGAAAAGCCAGAAAATAAAATTTTAGTTTAGAGTCTCAAAACAAATAAAAAACAAATACCACTATAAATTTGGGAATTTTGAGGAAAGCCAAAAAAAAATGTTAGTTTATATCCGAAAATTTTGAATTTTACGCCAAAAGTGCACTTATAGAATTTAATTTATCATAGAATTTTGTGCAATGGTAGTTGATAGTTCCTTCTCTTAAAAATATAATTATTTAATTACAATGAACAGTGTTTACGACGAATTAGTTATGACTAGGGATTAGAATACCGCTTTTCCGAAAACCGGTTAACCGACCCATTTTTTAATCAAAAAACGGGTCTATATCGTTTTAGTAATCTTATGAAAAACACACTTTGTTAAAAAAAAATTATTATTACTTCTAAAAAAATAGTTTTTTTAATTGTTCTTTGCTACTTTTTGAAAAGTGCTGAAAAATAAACACTTTTTTATTTTTGACAATAAAAAATTAAAATTAAAAAAAAAAACAAAAAACGTCTTTAAAAAAAATGTACGTGTTCATTTTTATTTTGCTGGTTTTACGATGAATTCAAAAAAGAGATTTTTCTTTTTTTTATTTTTACAGGTTTACCGGTTAATTGAAAACAAAATACCGAAAACCAGTTCTAAATTCATAATTTTCCGCAAATAAAAAACACACATTTTTATTGTGCAATATTTTAGCATGGGTAAAAAAAAATCGTCGTAAAATTTTCAAAAATATTATTTTTTTCTGGTTTAGGCGAAGGTACTACGGACTTTAATGAATTTTGATCTCCAAAAGATAGATAATAATGTATATCAGAAGTTAGGGCGGTCTAAAACTATTATTTTTTAAAAAAGTAAATGAAACAAACAAAAAATTGTATTAAAAAAGGCAAAATAAAATAAAAACTCTATTTACGTTTTAAGCTTGCTTCTGCTTTTTTGTTTCTTGTTTTGATTATAAATAGTAATTAATAATATAATTTATATTGATGAATATACGGCTATTCGATAAATTATGATTTATTTGTAAAAAACATATTTTGTATTTCCATTGTATCTGATAATTATATTTCTAAAGTTAATGTATTTGTGTTAATACAAATACTAAAAAAAATATCTTGATGGAAATTTAAAATTTGACCCGTTAGAAGGACAAATGTAGAACCATTGATCCTGTAATTTACATATGCTATTCTCAATGAAAAATCATATTTTTTAAGCATCAATATCTATCAAATGGAAAGTGAACACACATAAAAACTCCATTTAACGCTCTGTTTATTGTTAAATGATGCAAAGCAATAAACATCATATTAGGTAAATGTTCAATTTTCGTGCGAGTATATAGTTTAATTGTAATTTAAAAACGATATTCATAGAAAAGGAACCAATGGATTAAGTATATAATAAATATAATTGAAATATGATAAAACACAAAAGAGGTTTTTTTTGCATAGACGGTCTCAAGAATAATGGTGACATTTTCAAAAATCTCGTTTCAAATTTCTATTTTATAAAATAGTTTTTCATTTTTTGTTCAAAACACTAATATTTCTTAAATAAATAAATAAAGAAAAAATATAATAAATTATAAAAAGAACCGTGTAAATAAAATATAAATAAAATAGGTTATACAAATTATTATTAAAAATTTTGAGGATAGTTCACCCGTTTTAGTGTTTTGAAAATGGGATTCATTTGAAAATGTGAAACGAGTTAAAAAATATATTTTGGAAAACGGGAAGTGTTATAAACGCAAACCAGAATATATTTATTATAATAGTTGTTGTTAATTTCATAGACAGCTGTTAGACACAACAATCGATTCGAAAACTTTATATAAAAAATATTATTATCAAACATAGAATTTGATAAAAGCGTATTTTGAAAAAAAAAATAGGTAAAAACTAGTTTTTGGTAAAATTGGGTTTCAAATTTAATTTAATTTGTCAACTAATTGCTCTTGGTATATATTCCATTAAAAAGGAATAAAACAGCAAATATCGGAATCTAAATCTATGATTCGGATAGATCGCAATAATACAAAAAAATGGACAAATGGACAAAGTAGAAGATAAACCTCGTTGATTCGGAAGACACATCAACTTTAACCATAATGATTAATAATAATCTGTAACTTTTATCATAAAATACACTTTCTTTTCCATTTTAAAAAAGTTGTCCACATTTTTTTATTTATTTTCCTGGGTTGAAATTAAAATATTTGCTTTACATTAATGTTCCAAAATTCAGTTTATTCCAATCAAACAAAAATACTATCGTATTCAAATACAATGCAACTGCACTCAACGAAATTCTATCCCGTGTGAATCGCCATAATCCCATATAGATTCTTAAAACATAACTCGTGTTGCCTTTAGCTGATGTGTGCATAATAAAATCTATTTCCCTACACATTCCGATGCCGAGCGCGCATTCAACCGCATGCGCATAAAAGTGCATCGCAATGCGCTCCGTTGTTGCGACCGACCAACGATCGTAGATCTCCTGTACGGGCGGGTGGCAAAAGTGCAGCGCCTCGTTTGAACGCAAAGAGGAAAAACGCAAACTACACAAATAACCAAGTCACAGTCGGATTGAGTGATGTGTTTTAATGTGTTACTAAATCTAACAAAATTACTCATTAAACAAACTAAACGCCGCCGCCGACATTATATTACATTTATAGTACACTCGTACAGCCAGCAAATTCCGAGCTCGAGCTGCGACTACAATATTTATGTATTTTATATATATATACAAAGTGTCGGATTTCTAAGCATGTTCAATGTTCATGTTCATGTTTGCGGGACTTCTTTGTAGTCTCAAATTATTACAATATAAAGTCGCATTTGGCGGCGCGAAGAGTATACCTTGCCCCGGCATCGGCCTAAGAACACGCCACGTCCAAGATTATAGAGGCTCTCCAGGTCTTTTTAGTTCATACTATTCTCTATCTAATGGATGTGCGCTCGTGTTTTATGATTCATTTTGTGCACATTAAAAACATTTTATCGTTGTCGCCGTTTGAATGCACTTATTGAATGCGCAACTGCACACTAGGATGGAGCGATAGTCTATGGGAGTTTTGAAAAACATTAAATTGACAAATACCTAGTGCAGAAAAGGTAGAAAATAAAAAATACAAATTAATTGCGTTTAAAAAATAAACAAAATACGTCTCTAGAAGAATCCGTTACTTTAATGAAACGTTTAGCAATTATAATTAATTCATTTACATTTATTTTCAAAATATAAGAAAAGTCCTAATTATCAGCTGCCGTTTCATTACCTTCCTTTTCTTTTTCTCACAAATGATAGAGACTTCTAGAGACGTTCTAGCACGTGCTCAGCCTACTATCCAGCAAATTGGATTAATTTTATAAATTCTATTTCTAAAAAAATATTAATCAGCTCGATGGTCTAGTAAAACTAACCATGAGACCGTTTTGAGACCAATTTTTGCTACTTGGGTTGTATTGTTTATTTATGCAAACAAGTTGTGGAACGGCGTATATTATGAATACGAATGTGACGTATCTAATAAAAAAACAAAAGTTTAGTTTTTAAAGTTATTATTAGACGTCAAGAAAAAATGTCGCATGTTAGTGCCAATAAAAAAGGAAATGACATTATGTCACAAAAATAAATGTCGGACGATGTGTGACATTTAATTTTGTCCCAGTGGTGGCATTGAAGTGTTGCGTAAAAAAGTATCGATTACATACCAATGTCACGTCTCAAGATAATGGCAAAGGTTTAATTTAACGTGACTGTTTTTTATTCCCAAACGGCTTTGGGCGACTAAGAAATCAATTTTAGAGCATATACATCGATATTTAATTAGGCGAATGTCCACCTGAACTTTTTTGGATGGAAAGTTATTTTACAAAATGGAAAAAAAACATTTTTTTTAAATGCTTTACATCAGCTATAGCCAAACAGCTTATGCCGATTACTACATTTTTTTACTGGATATATTTACTAAATATTTTAGAGAATGGAAAAAATCTTTGTTTATCTGTAGCTAACTCTTAAATTTTTTTTTCTGTTCAGAAAAAAATAGATAGTCACCCGAAGCCACGTTAAGATATTTTTAGAGCCTAGACAAAAAAATATTGCCATCATGTAAAAAAAATCCGAACAAACAAAAAAAAGTTGAGGCGGAAATTGTTAATTATTTTTCTTTTTGTAATTAAATAATAATTATTTGGAAGTCGTCCGCAACCATTTACGGATAATTTTGAAACCTAGTTATAAAAATGTTTGCCATCCTGGTAAAATAACTTTCTCACTAAACCAAAAATAATAAGTGGCATTTCTAATTGTTTATCGATATCTATTGAGAAAATATAGTTTTATATAGTCTTCCGAAACCATTTGTGGGTAGTGTAAAATAATTTTCTAACCAAGCAATAAATTGAGGTGAGCATTTGAAATTATTTATCGAATTCTATCTAGCAAAAATAACATTATTTAATTAATACTGAATTTAGAAAATATTTTAATGAAGTGATAAAATGTACAGCCATTTGACATTTTCGTCAAACAATTCCAAGTCACGCAAACGTGCCATGTCATTTTTAGGACGGCGATATTTCATTGACGCGCTGCCGAGGGGCAAATCACTATATTTTTTTTGTACACCATATTCTTTAGTCTGAATATATTACAGAGATTCGCGAAATATTACAAATAATACAAATATTTGCAAAATAATACTAAATATTATATATAATTTAAAATATTACGTAAATTACGTTTGAAAGCCGTTCGGCTGTGACACAACAAAAAGGGTACAACTGGACGCACTTGCTGATGTGTATAGGTATGTGCATTGTGCAGCCCGTGTAGAGGCACCTTAATAGCCATACACACTTTAATTTAAATAACCAATAACATACTATTCGCGTACAAAATATTACAGGCGCCAAAGTGTCGCCAAAAAGCATCCCAAAAATATCGTTTAGACGATTCGAAATTTACATGTCGATGTTGTGACGTAATTGTGACGTCAAACCAACATCGTACTGTCACAAAATAATGCCTGTCTAATTAAAGCGTAATAGAAACTCAACAGTTTGCTTAAATTTAAACAAATTGAGGATTTTAAAAAAATCGAAAAACAGTTCTTTTTTGTCTTAATTGTGATTTTTAATTGACCAAATTTCGCGTTTCATCAGCAATATCGTTCCACCCTAATACAAATATAAAATACTAAAACTAAATATCATCTTTGTGTTTGATTTATCTTCAAAACGAACGAGCTTTATGCCGCCACGAGATATACGTCAAAACTCGAATGGAGCACATAATTATAATCCATTCAAGACCATTGACGTATCTTTAAGGGATTTGTTTTATAGAGGTGCAACACAGCAAGATGCGACAAAATACGTTTACTTTGAAGTGATGAACGGATGAAGTACGCCTAGATAACTTTGAGTTGTATAAAAAGAGGAAACCCTAACGTGTGTGTGTGTGTGTTCCGACAAGAAAGGACAAACGACATAAATAAACGATATATAAACATATAACCACTATAAACCGTTCATCCCGACAAAGTATGTTTATATTTTGTGTTACACTGCGTGACACTTAAAGAAGATTATGTCTCCTAGAGCTATAATTCTACACAGTGCTGTGCGCACAGAGCAATTAATCTTCTGACGTTACTTTAAATGTTTATTTACAAGTGCGTTTGCGTTGCACAAACACAGTGCATATATATTTATATATATAGTACTTGTACACACACACATGTATACTTATTCACAATCTACGCAGTTGCATAAGCTACACATTAAGACTAACTACACAAAATAGAAACAAACATACAAACGTATATGTTTAGACATAACAATGTATCAATTCTTTGACTCGGACCACTTCAATATCGTATATGTTATATATATATAATATGCATCTCTTAAAGTCATTTCTTCTATATGGCGCGAGCGCGAACGTGCGTCTAAGATATCCGCAACGTCTTGTGCATGTAAATTCATAATTTATGTTTACATTTCGAGACAATGTTTTATCTGCATCAGACACGTGTCGGCAGACATGAACCCGTCGTCTGAACGAATACTATGTGTGTATGTGTGTGCCTGTTGTTTACACTGTGTATTAAATAGAAGAAAAAGTGTCTCGAGACTCGAGAGAGAGCATAATATGTAGTTGAAGAACTTAGATAGATAAATACGCGTCGAGTATATATGTGTTGTGTGTTGTGTGTTGTGTGTATGCACATGCACAAGAACATTGCACATCGCATCACCAATTCTCGAGAAGTATATGTGCTTGTGCACAGCGCTGCCAAAGTACTCCCATCGGAATATTTGTACCCCTTTTCATCAGGCTTGTACTCCCGTATTTCTTTATCGGCTTACGTAATTTTGCTCTACGACCAACATCGAAACTATCGCTAATTCCTAATTGGCATCGGCTAAAAAAACGAACGAAGAAATGCGCGGTTATTTTATCTGTCAAATACAGATTGTATGTTTTGGAAAAAATGCATGCATTACAACAACACTTGTTATGTTCAATATATCCAAACCGTGAGTGATTTAATGCAAAGTGCACCGAAGAAAAATGAAAACTGGTGCACACGCGTTGGTCTAAGTGTCAATCCTGACAAAACTCGACTAATGCTGTTTACTAGAAGGAGAAAAAAATTACGCCTTCAATGTTCTATGGTACACTGCTAACGATCACTCAAAAGATAAAATACCTTGGTGTTCTCCTAAACTGTAAATTAGACTGGAGGAAACACGTCGAAGAGAGAATCACCAAGGCTAGTAGATCATTATGGCAATGTCGATGAACAGTTGGAGTAAAATGGGGACTTACACCAAAGACCTCATACTGGATGTATACAATGATTGTGAG
>JAAAKO020047721.1:0-11431 GCA_010015015.2 Bolitophila cinerea
TTTAAATTTTATGCTGTAGAAATGCGCATTTTTCGTCTATTGAAGACTCATCAGTACAGCTGATGATATAATGAGATAATAAAGAATTTTTATGGATAATTTATTATTTCATTATTGTTGAAAACAAGCAAACCGAGAATTGAATATTGAAAACAGACTCACAAAAATAGTAAAACTAGCAATTTTCTCCGGATTAGGATGAATATCAAGCACTGTGTACACGCATATTTGAGTGCAAAGCCGTACATTTTGCTCATTGATTTTAATAGTATTAAACACAAGAAATAGCACAATTTTTTTACAGTAATATAAAAATGGAAATGTATAGAAATATTAATCTTACCTCTTAGCAATTTTCCAGTGGAAGAAGAACGACGAAGGCTCGCGCGCTGGGGAACTGCATGTACTGAAGACGCTCTATGGGTGTGTTGGATATTGGGGGCTTTGCTGGGCTGTTTTTTAAGACGCAAAAACACTTGTAGGAAAAACACACTTTTTATTGGAAAAGACCGGTGCACGTATTTTTTGATTTTAAACAAACAGTTGTGTGGATTTTTTTTTATGATGGGATTAGACACTAGTCACTGTGGGAAATACAACCCGTGGGAAGCTCTAAAAACCTTTATTCACACTCGCGGTGGGACAACTTTAATCTCCAGCACAGGAAAACGTATCAATTTATTGCCAATTGCGGAACCGTGGAAGCTATGACTCGGAATTATTTTTGTTGTTCGGGACGTGTGTGTTTTTTCGCGGCGGATAAAGTGTGAAATTTTTGCGAGACGAGGACGAGAATTTTGTGTACGACGTTAAGAAAAGTTTAGCGAAACTGAATGAAAGTGACGGGGTTTTATTTGTCTTTTGTTTTATGCAGTGGTGTCTTCAAAAATTCTTCGAAAATCAAATTTCAAATATTCAAAAAACCTTTTCGAAGAACCGTTGCAAAAAACCGTTGACAATAAAAAGGAAGGAATTCATGTAAATTCAGATGTGTGTTGTGTATGCCCATACTTTTAAAGTTTTTTTGTGTATTTTAGTTACGATAAATTTTGCAATGAGGAAAAAGGAGTTATTTTTTATAAGAGTTTTTGCTATATTGTTGTTCGAGAGAAAAGAGACATTTTTGATATATAATTTTTGTGCGCCAGTCCTGTAGTGTTTTGTTGATTGTTGTGTGTGTGTGAGTCTTAGCTGTGTGCGTCTTGGCTGTGGGAATTTTTATATAGACGGTATGGCAGGGTGAGCAATTGTGTTAGTTTTTACATGGTTGGTATGCGTGTTGCACTTGTTAGACTGTGCATCATCATATGTCAAGTTATGTGTTATTGATTTTGGAAAGCAGGCCGGTGTTGTTGTTTATATTTGTGTTGTTGTTTATATTTTTTATAAATAATATTAATATTCCTTTCTTGTGTGTTTCAGCCGTGTCCCAGAACCCATGTGTAGGATTCCGAAGGCCATTGGCACCGTCAAGCCGTCACCGCTGCGTCCTGTCCCGTCGAATCTGTGCCTCTGCAAAGCACTGATGTACCGAAAGTGGCTGCTGCTTCTCCCCATGGTGCGCGCGACCGGTAGAGATCCAAACCCCGATTCTATTTTCCAGTTAGACTGAATTTAGCGACTCCCCATGATGTGATGTATGGGAGCCAGAAAAGAAAAGCTGGCCAGAGAAAAAGCAAAGAAGGACAGGAATCGAGGCGCTGTGAGTGGGTGTATGTATGTATCTTTAAATTTTGTGTTGTTTTTGATTCGACTGATTTAATAAAGAATGTTTGTGTTTATATAAAAATGTTTAGATGTTTTTATTTTTTACAAAGGACAGGAAAGGACATGGGCATTTAGCTTGTAGTGTTATTGTTGTTTTAAGTAGCGATTTGTGTGTGTGTGTGTGAGTGTGCGTGTGTTTTGATATGTGTTTGTGTAGGGTGTGCGTGTTTTGGTATGTATTGTGAGTATTTATTGTTTTTGTAGTGCATCCCAAGTGATGCTGATGTTGGTGGGCTCATTTGCAATATGGCTGGCAAACCAAATGAGCTGCCACAACTCATCCTGTTGGCTAACTTTTGCCTTTTCCTCCTGTTGGCATATGATGGCTAGGATGCGTTCCGCCTCTACATCTTCGTCTGTTTTAGTGGTGTGGTGTGGTGTTGTTGTGTTAGACATTTGTGGTGAAAGTATCTGTGGAAGTGTAGAGAAATGTGTTAGAAGTGCGTGAAGTGTTGGATTGGGTTTTTTATTGTATATATAGATTTCATTTTGCAATAGTTTTGCGAGGAAAAAAGGTTTATAAACTTGCGTTGTTTTTTCGTGTGTGTCTTACTAGTTATGCTATTCCTGTGTGTGTCCATTTTTGTTGTTCCTCAGGAAGGCAGCAATTACTTCCGGGACAGCGTTGTTGGAGGTGGCTGTGTTGGTGTGGAGAAATCTTTGTATTTGGTAGTCTCGCTTTGTATCCTGTTCCCGTGTGTGGATCGATATTTTGGTGATAATCCCCGTTTTAGCGAGGTCATGTTGCTTGTTTTTGTAGTGAGTGAAAATTGAGTTGTTTGCTCCGTCCTTTGCAATTTTGACCTGTGCCGATGTGATGGTGTTGAGTAAGTTTTTGTCGGTTGCTAATATAACAAAACTTTCTTGACATAGATTGCAATTTAGGTGCGCTACAACGTTATTCATAGTCAATTCTGGGAATTTGTATTTGGTATTAGAAAGAATGCATTTTGCCACCGTATTTGGGAAAGTCGTTGCTAATTTTATGTTTGGGTTTAGCTTTTGTAGTATGCTTTCTATTGTGTAAAAAAGCTCGTTGTTTGTATACGGGCAACCAATGTAGATAGTGTCTGGTGTTTCATTTTCTGGAGTTGTGAATGGTTGTTTTTTTCCGTGCATTGAATTAGGCTTTTTCTTGTTGGCGTAAAATGCTTTGTATTCTTGTGTTACCTTTAGCGTATGTTTTTTCCGTTCATTTTTTACTTTGAAAATGCATTGATTCATGTTTTTCACTGCTCTAGCATCATGGGCAGAAATGATTTTTCTGCTGGCTATTTTTTGTCTGATGTAGTCCGCTTCATAATTATTTTTTAGAAGCACACTGTAAACGTGTTCTAAGGCGGTACTAAGTTGATTTTTGCTAGACAATTTTAAACAAGTGTCTATTAACCCATTGGTGGTATTATCCTTCATGTGTTCTGGATGCGCGGATAGACTATTTAGCATTCTGTTGGCTGATATATTTTTTGCGTATATTTTTGTAGCTAGATATCCTTCATTGGCATTATTCAAGTTTCTCCTCATGATGGTGACATTTAAGTAGTCGACACTTTTTGCGGAGTTTTCGCCGTTTGTGGTAAATTTCATACCATGTGTGTATTCTGACAAAGCCACTTCGAAGATATTTAAAATGCTTGGATCCGCCACCATGAAAATGTCATCGACATACAGAGTTAAAATTGGAATTTGCTCATTATTGAACATTTTAAGCAATTTCCGTAATGCCCAGGAGAGACAAATTTTAGCAATGTGTGAAGATAGTCTTTCTCCCATCGCTAGTCCTCGCTGCTGCTTGTAAAAGCGACCCTTTCGGTCAACGAAAAACGCTGCCTCTTTGGTGAAAAAGCTTACAGCTTTGAAAAATAGCTCAAAAGGAATACTCTTTTCGGCCATGTGTTTGTCGTAGTGCCATTGAAGAGCATTCTTTATAAAATCATTGTCTAGGTTAGTAAATAGGCTACTGAAATCGAGCGTATACAATCTCAAGTTTGGACTCAGTTTTTTAAGTGATTCAAGCTTTTCTTTGAATTCTGAAGAGTCATTAATATGAGTTTCGTATTTTTCGGCTCTCCATATTGCCTCTAGGGTTGCAGTTATTGTTTTTGCCAGTGTATTACCAAGGGCTTCTGGTGCTGCAATAATCGGTCTAATAGGGTGACCTTCTTTATGTAATTTAATCTGCCCATAGATCCTTGCTATTTGATAAGCCTGCGGTTGAATAAATGCAGGTAGGAAACGATTTTTGGTGGGATTTTCTGTTTGAAAATGGTTGATCGCTTTTATAACGTAGTTATAGTGGTATTCAACAATAGTTTTTGTTCTTTCAAACGTGAGATTAACTTTTTTGTAAGTGCCATTGATCAAATTTTCTGTGATATGCTTTTCTATTTTAATATCATATTCGTTCATGGTTGTTACCACCGTTTTCCCTCCTTTGTCTGCCTGTATGAATACCAGTTCTTTGCTGTATTTCATGGCATCTATTCGGGCTTGCTGAATTAAACTTTGCGTTTGTGTTGGACGTGGGTATGCAAAATTTTGAATAGTTTTAGCAATAACCTGTACAGCCTCTTTGTGTGTACCTTCTGGTAGCATATAACAATGTTCTCCCTTTAGCCCATCATTGTAGATAGTTAGCATAAATTTAGCAAAGGCAATGTTAAGATTTTTATTGTCCTGTGTCGTGTTTGCGTGCCAAGCAAATTTTGGGCCAAAGCTTAGTAAGGCTTCTATATTATGCGGTAGTTTTGTATCGGTTAGATTGACGATTTGGTCATTGCAAAAGGGTAGGAGTGTGAATTGTTTGCTCTGTGTGGTTGACATGATGTGTGCTGTGCTGAGAGCAGGTAGGAAAAGAGAGAGAAAAAAGGAAAAAGGTGTAAAAAATGTGTGTAAAGCAGTGAGTTTTTGGGTAAGTGTTTTTTGAAAAAAAAAAAAATATATATATAAATTTGCATAATCATGCATGCACGGATTTGCATGTATGTTAAATGAATAATCTGTGGCATTTCCGTGTATGCATTTTTAATTAAATCTTACGCAGGATTACATCTTGTGCACTTGCCGTAGCGTGAAAAAGAGAGTTTTTGCGCAAGGATGAAAATGTAATTTTTGGGACCTAGAAAGCGTTCTTAGTCTGTAGATTGTTTGCGTACGTTTTTGGATGTTGTAAAGAGTAGGTCGGTTGGGTTGGTCGACATCTCATTTCTTATCGCGTGGAAATAGTTTTGGTGGATCTTAGACAGAGTAAACGTGTGAGAGTTATACAAAAAAGTATGACAGTCACCCGTAGACTCGCTAAATAATCCATCATCTGTAAAACGTGTGCTTTATAGGGAGCGTGTCTATTGTAAACTTTTTTTAAAAGAGAGAAAGGGAAATTGGCACCTAGCTGCAGGTTCCGGGTGTGTGGTGTGTCGTGCAATTTTTGTTGTAGCGATAGTATTTTTGTTTTTATGTTGTCTGTATTTTCTGTTTTTAACTTTGAATTAACTATATCAAAACACACATTATACTTTTTTGGATTGCTTCTAAAGCAATCGGGAATGGAGGAGTGTGTGTGGAAAAAATTATACTATGCAAAAGACGGGGATAAGGGTTTTTTTTATTTATATGATGGAGTAGTGGGGAAAAAATATTTTCCATTGTTTATTTATTTGTGTTTTTTGTAATGTTTTTTTGGGACTTGAGTGTTTTTTGTGGCGAAAGAAAAATAGGCGAAAGATAGTAGGAGTAAAGTGCGCGCGAGAGTACGAAACGAAAAATTAGAAAGATATGCAAAAAATATATAAAAAATAAAAAATAAAAAATAAAAAATATTTTAAATAATTTTATTTTTATAATACGGCGACTACATGACTCTCTACTTGAGTATAACATTGAGGTCATTCACAACCATGCTCCAGAATAACAAAGGGAGGGAGGAGGGAGGAATCGGGATCCCGATTATAGTTTTAGGTGGAATAATCGTGCTCCGACTCGTTAAAAACCAATATTACAAAATTACGAATAATTTGTATAACTATTAGGTATTTTGGTCCTTTAGTACTAAGTTATAAAAATATTATATTCTTTAACCTTTTCTCCTCATAGACATTTTCTCAAATTGAAACACTGCAATTTCTTACAAAATTACACGCACGTGGCTTTCGCAAAATAGCGATTAGCAAAATCACTTACATAACTAAACATCCTACATAGTATATATATAGTAATAGTCTAATAGTTATTAAATAAAGTTACAACACAAAACCGCTTAAACGAAAAACTTTTTCGATGGCTTCCAAATTGCTCGCGCGCGCGTTTACGCTAAGTCTTCCAGACGACCGCACTAAAGTTTTGTCAGGTAATTACACACGGTAGTGAGTTCATTAGGGGTAAATATTGATTTTAGGTCAATTTGGTGTATATTCTCTGTTTTATGTATATATTGCATATATATATATATATATATATATATATATATATTTATATATGTAGGAGGACAATCTCTGCACGCGTGATTTGACTTGTAAGTTTTCGACGAATTTTCCGAGAATTACATGAATGAAGATTATTAATTACCGGTACTTACATAAATACACGCAATGTAATCTATTCCAGCATAAATCTTGAATATTTAATATAAACTTTAGCGCGCAAATTGATAATAGCATGCTAATTTATAGTATAGGGTCAAATCAGTCATTTATCAATTGTGGAGTTACACATTTAATTATTGTCTTAATTAGTTTAAAATTTGTAATGATAATTTGCTGGCTACACACTTAGAAATGACCAAATATTTCGGGATGGATTTCTTCCCTTTTAAAACTATGAATTAAAAAAGGATGCATTTAATCTTTTTTAAGGTATGGTTTTTAGTTCTAACAACGTGTCAATTTTATGTACTTCAAGAAAGGATGGATTTCTTACTCAACGGTATGAAAATTATCCCATATTTAAGTACAATTTTCTTCTTGAATTCATCTTATTATGAGATGAAATTCAGACCTTATAATGAAAAATATTGTGTCTAAAAAAAGATGATAATCTTCCTTTTTATGGTACAAATATTAAACATTATGTTTTGAAATATATACTTAACGACCGTATGACTCGCTAGAGATTTACATGGCTGTGATCTGGCTTGTTTGCTTGCTTTCACGGATTATAATGCGGCCTAATTAACCGACTTCCGGTCATTTAATCGAGCTAAAACTTGGCCCTTGGTCTTGATGCCGATGACAATGCATTTTATTAAATTTTCTTCTACCTCTCATTAGGGGTGACCAAATATGGGGTTAAAATTTAAAAGGTACTAGATTAAGTAATGTTTGTACAAAATGTCTGCTTTTTTACATTTAAAGTTTGCTGTCCAAAAAAAGTTAGGGTTGAATAAAAGGTAAACAATGAAGCGTTTGCACAATACTTAAATATCATAAATGCATAAAATAAAAGATTCTTTACTAATTCCGTTTTTTTTTAATTATATATCCATTATTTTTTAAATTGTTTGGTTATACTTATAATACTTAAATTATAAAGATAAATTAGGTTTTCTTTGATAAAGACATCTAGCCAATTAAAATATGAGTATCAGGAGACACTGCTATTCGCTTAGGACCGATTTCTTCAGTTCTGATTAAATTTTGTATAATCCCCGATTTGCTATTAGCTCGATTAGTTGATCGGAGGAAGATAATCACCTGATTAAAATTTCTTTTTGTATTTCTTCACCTTTGCTTAGTGATTTAATCAGAGCTAATAGCAAATCAGTGATTTAGCAGCTAATCATCAATTTTGACAGATTGAGTTAATTTATAATAGGATTTAAATAAGCGTGGTGCATACTTTATATAGTCGAAGGTAAATTGAAATCGGGCAATCTTATATTGAGGAAGCTATATAGGTTATAGGTCCTGCCATGCGAGTGTCTCGGACTTTGTTTGTAGTACGCACCGTAGATACGCCAATAAAAAGTCTCCTTTATATCCGTATTCGCTCCAATCATTCCAAATACCTTCCAAATATCATAGTCAATTCATTTTATAATTACTATTTAGTTCTGAGCTTTCTGTGAGCCAAGCTTGATACTGCCGATCGCTTCAGAGGTTAGATTAGATTGATGTTGGAATATTCGTCTCTTGATAAAGGTCTTAATTTGGACCCATTGTGCTCTTCCAGATTTAAAGGAACTATCATCCTCAAACCATTTCGATCTCTGCATAAAGCTCGAAATATTTTTAAGTTTGAGCGTAACCATGTCGTCGTTTTTTTATTATGAAGCATCCTAATGTGCGCGTATTTCCAGTTTGCCGCTACCGTCCGCTCCCTGGTGACCAAACCGACCAATTGTAAACCAACCGCTTTTGATTAAATCACTCTAATGTCTATCCTCCTTGATCTCTTTGATCTCATTGTATACATCCAATATGAGGTCTTCGGTGAAAGTCCCCATTTGTCTCCAACTGCCCTTCGACATTGTCATAAGGACCTACTAGCCTTTGTGATTCTCTCTTCAATTGTATCCTTGCGTTACTGCTACCGCCAAAATAGCACCATTTAGAGTAGTTATTATGCGTCTTGATTTTAACATATTCATTATCCACCCACTTGTGGTGGGGTTGAAATTATTTCTATCAGCCGCATTTTTAACTGCCCCATACTTAATTCTGTTGAAAGCATCTTCAATGTCCAAGAATTATGCTAACATAAAATTCTTTCCAGAGAGTTATCTATGCGGTATACTATCTGGTGTAAAGCGGTTTCAATTGATCTACCTGCTCTATAAGATAGTTAGTTAGATTGTTAAAATTGTAATTTCTTTTTTATAAAATATGCATGTTTAATGCTTTGTGGTGAATTATTCTCAAGTATTTTGTTGTAATTTTTTATGTTTTAAAAAAATTAGACTTAACGTCAGGAAATTGAGAATTAGCGTCACAAAAAAACGTGAGAGTAATGCACAGGCAGACTGTGATTTATTGTCAGAATTTTTCGTGGCGTTAAATCACTTGAGATTAAGTCACAGTTCGCCTGTGCATTACTCTCTCGATTTTTTGTAGCGTTAAGTTTCTTGAGAATAAGTAACAGTAGGCCTGTGAATATGATCAGGATTTTTACTGACGATAATGCACAGGTGATTTGTGACTTATTCTCCGGGAAAATCCTGAGAATATTGCACAGGTGGACAGTGACTTATTCTAAAGTGATTTAACACCACGAAAAATCCTGACAATAAGTCACATTCCGCCTGTGCATTACTCTCAAGATTTTTTGTGGCGTTAAATCACTTGAGAATAAGCCACAAACCAGTTGTGACTTATCGACACGATTTTTTTTTGTGGCGTTAATTCTCTTGAGAATAATGCACCGCGCCCGCATAAAAATATTAAACTAAAATGTACTGCATACTGCACCATACTTATTTCTATTACTACTATTTATATTGATAACCCATCTTCATTTGCATGCGCATTTTCAAGAATTCATCAAGTTTGAGGCTCTGTTGACGTGCTAGACTAGTAATTGGCTGTTTCTTGTAAACATTTTGCAACGTCGTCGTCGTATTAATTTCGATCATAGTTCCATATTATTAAATCATCAAGACACAGAAACTGCTTCTAAAATGCCATGCTATTTTCCTTAATGTATTCATCACGAAATCAAAAGCCAGTAGAAAGCCTGTTATATAATAGTGCATCTCGTGCATCTTGTGCATCTCTAAGTGTCAGGAACGATATAACTTCAACTGCATTACACACATATTCCAATTATTGTCTTACACTTCTTAATGTAATTTAAATAATTTGCTCTTGATAATACTACAGGTGTTAACTAAATTGCAACAATGTATGATGCCTGAAATGCAATAATATGTAAACATTTGCATACAATGTATACCCCCAGGAACTATATTTTCCTATGATCTTACATATATATAAATGATTTGAAGACATTTTATAAATAAGCGTGTATCCCTTGACTTCCTGAAATTATTTAATTATTTTTATGTTCAAAATAAATATTCGGCTTCTGGATAAGCGTGGAATTTATAAAATGATCATTATATTTTTGAAAGAAAGTAATATATAATTTAATCAATTACACGCATACATAATATCGTAAATATCGTATAATATATATATATATACATACAATGTAACATTATAATGTAATGCAAATAATTTCCAAGGCAATTTAACGACCGCGTGCGTGTGCATCTTTCGACTCCAACCCATATTGAGCATCCGCGCAATCGTTTCCCACACCGCCGCCGCCGCGCCGCCACCATTGCGTATACATACTCGTACCTTCTCGAATCATTTCTAAAGTACAAGTATAAGACACAACAAATTCGATGCAATATTTACTTTCTCCCGGCCGGCGGAGAATTCTTCTTCTTCATACCGTAAATTACAAAACTAAATAACTGCTTGAAAAGCGCATACGGCGCGGCGCGGCTCCGGCTCGCCACCGCTCTCGGCTCAACGCACTCACAAACCTGTAATCTTATATTTTATTTCTTATATGTGTGTGTATCCACAAACGCACTCGAATAAGTTATGCTTTATTAAAATAACAGAAATGCACGCATCTTCTCTGGGACGTCGCTGCTTGTTCATACGTAATATTTATTATTCTTCTTTTTTTTCAAAATGCACCGTAATTAAAACAAGAAAATGTCTTTAATCACAAACTTTATTGTACACACACACTTACAGAGTCAAGATGACATCACACTGGAAACTCCTAACATTTATGATTGGCGGAAATGACTTTTGCTCAGACATCTGCTATCTGACGAATGCCACACAATGGCTAAACGAAAGCCAAGAAAAGTATCTCATAAAGACGCTGCGCTACCTGCGTGATACGATGCCCAGGTAAGATTTTATGTTTTACATACATTTATATAAATATTCTATATTTATACATTCCTTTTTTTTCCGTTTAAATATTGCGGTACAGTGGAATTAAATATGCGGACGCAAATGTCTTTTCTTTCTTTCTTCGTTGCGTCTTCGTCTGATTTTCTGTGGGAGATATACTTAATTATAATGTACGAAAAATCGAAAGTGGAATTAGCATCAAATCCGACGCACGAGTTCGCAATGTGTGCGTATATTGCAAAAT
The DNA here is from genome assembly GCA_010015015.2 of Bolitophila cinerea. Taxonomy (NCBI): domain Eukaryota; kingdom Metazoa; phylum Arthropoda; class Insecta; order Diptera; family Mycetophilidae; genus Bolitophila; species Bolitophila cinerea. The sequence goes on from JAAAKO020047721.1 coordinate 10,885, forward strand.
GATCTGGCGGAAAGAGATTTATCTGGATTTAACATGCGCTGTTATAACATATATTATATATATAAATATATGCATGTATGCAGGCGCTGCAATGTGTAATATATGCATTTATACATACACATACACACACGTACATCGTACAATAATTACGGACTGTGGTTTGTTTGTGGTTCACAGCTTTAATTGTGGTCAAATTGAGCATTGTGTATTGTATATTTGTATGGGTGACGCGGCATACCGAGCCGGGCGGCCCAGCCGGGCCTCTCTGCAACGTTTCGTTTGTGCATACACACACACACACACACACACACACACACGAACACACGCATTTAAATATACACATATAATGATAAATTATGATCACGCATTAATTATGTTAATTATGCCTAGTTAAAATGTCATTCAAAGTAATTAAGTATAATTTGCAGTGTGCTATTGTTGGATGCTTCTTTTTTTAGTTGTAATATGCCTACAGTTTATTTATATATATATATATGTATATATATATATAATTATGCTGTTATACATACATGAAAAATGTTCTGCA
>JAAAKO020047732.1:0-11430 GCA_010015015.2 Bolitophila cinerea
AAAAAAAAAAAAAAAAAAAAAAAAAAAAAAAAAAAAAAAAAAAAAAAAAAAAAAAAAAAAAAAAAAAAAAAAACAACAAAACAAAAAATAAACAAAAAAAACAAAAAAAAGTAAAAAAACTACCAAAAATAATAGGACAATCAGTTTGCGCTTCATTGCACATATTTTTTCACAACAAAAAAAATGCGCACAAAGAAAAAAACATGCTCCAAAAGTATTATAAAAAAACAAGCGAAATATATAATTGATCCAATAAAATAAATTGTTGGTTTTGTAATAATATGCGCAAAAAATAACGGACAGCGGGATGTGGAATTGTACTCTATGACAAACATCAAGTTTATTTAAGTTTTATATTAAAAAAAAACGCAGTTTCCCAATCCCACCAGTCATATGCCAAAAAGATAGATGGGAATATATAGTCATATAGTTTTTAGGAAGGGCCTAAAAATAGTAGATTTATTCCACTCCTATCCAAAAACTTTGATGTTAATATTTAGAGAGGAAGTCATATATTTTAAGAAATTGACGTTTTCTGTGAATTGTCGTTTTGTGTGAATTGTATTTTTTGGTTAATTGTGGTTTTCGGTAAACTGTCGTTTTTGGTGAACTGAAGTTTTCGGTGAATGGTCGATTTTGTTAAATTGTCGTTTTCGGTGAACTGTCGTTTTCGGTGAACTGTATTTCGGTAAATTCTCGTGATGCCCTCTTCCTTCTTTTTGAATTATAGATATTTTGAAAAATTTAGTTATTGGAATTTTATATAAAAAATAAACTCAAAAGGTTTGTTGTTTATATTTACACACTTTTCACTGAATAAACAAAATTGCTTTTTGTAATTTTTTTGGTACTTTGAAAACGGGTCTAGTTCACAAATTTTGTGAAATTCAAAATTCTGAAGAAACCAAACGATTCATTAAAATTTTTTCATAAAGAAACAAAAATAAAAAGTTCGAATTGTTATTTAAGAGACATTTAGACATATAGTTAAACTATAGACCAAGTCTCCAATTAGAGACAAGCTGTGAAGCCTGAAAATGTATTAAAGTTATACTCATGATTCAAATATTAGTATTGGGAAGTAGTATTGGGATAAATAAATTCCGTGCTATAAAAAAAAACATAAAAACAGCTTTTTAAAAAATATTTTAATTTTGTCTATATCATTATTGTGTAATATCCAAGTTTTCATTAAAACTTCAACCACTATCAGACAAAACCAAAAAAATATATATAAAATTATGATTTGAACAAATCCACAAAACAAAACAACAACTTTTATTTTTTTTATCATTTTTATTTATTTTTTATTTTGCAAGCATTTTCATTTATTTTGTATAAGTATTATTCGAGATTTATTAATACACAATTCATTTCAATTCAATTGATAATCCACACGTTTAATAATTATTGTATATTATATATAAATCTATCAATATTATCTATCAATTATCAAAAGTTACATGTCTATAAAGTCACGATGCTAACATACTAAATCATATTAGCTTGGGTGTAAATAATAGGTGGCATGAGTATATTTTAAAATGAACCCGAATGCTGACCTTTGCTTGGTATGAATTTTGCATTTTAAAGCTTAATACATAAAATGCGAAACTATATGCGGTTAATAATATTTAATACGATACATTCAATGTTTGTATATAATATATAAATACTATACATATTATTTTTGATTATTGAATGTTTCGAAATGAGGATATATTATGATCTATTATATCTGTCTGTGTAAGTATATTTTATATGATAGAGAATAGGCTACACACACACACTCACACATGGCAAATACGTTAAAGCACAGATTAATTTATACGAATGTATAGTTAATAGGTCTAACATTATCAAACGCCAATATTTTCATGGTCTCATAAGTTTATGCAATTTACTATGTGCGCATTTTGTGTGTATGTATTTGTGATTCTATATATGTATTAATAAAAATATATACATGCGGAATGATAAATTCCACGCAATTATTTAATTGTAATTTAAGTTAGGAATGTATACTAATTTTTATCTCATTGTGTATATACTTTTGTATGCACATACATTATTTATGCGATGTTATTGTATTTATATTTTTTCAATTCCCATTGTAACACACTTTTTGAAGAAGAAAATATTTATGAATTATAGGGCAGCTATCGATCATTACATGCAAATCAGAAATCGCACGCTTTTTAGATGTTGATATCTCGATACCTGAACAATTTGTTTGAACACTTTTTTTGCGAATCGGTGTTTTGGGGAAAACCGCATTTATTATATTAAAAGTTTATTTATTGCTTTTGCGCATCAAGTTTTGAAGGAATATTATATAAAGATTAATTTTGTGAAGAAATTTGTATTTATCGGTTCCAGAAAATACGCATTTTAATACGATAATTTTAATATTTTTTATTTTAATTCCTTGTATAGATTAAAAAATGTGTGATTTTTGTAACAAAAGTTTGATATTCAAAAATATATAATAAACATGATATATTTAGAAGCTGCATGTTAACTCCTCAGGATTCCTACCCTCTTCAAAAAACAATTAAAATAATGCTCAATTTGAAGTAAAGTTTTAAATCTTTAGAGGTAAGATATTTTAATAACGAAAATTATGAGCTAGAGGGTTAAGATTAGTTTCTTGCATTTATTATATTATTGTTTATAATTGTTTTTAATAATAAAATATTATTTTACAAAAAAAATAATACGCATTTGAAGTTTTTAAAAAATAAATAATTGTACTTTTCTAGTTTCTTTTTATTTGACAATTTTTGAAGATAAATTTAAAACAGTGATATTTTAATTAAAAATACTTTTTTAGGTTTAATAATATTTAAAACCAAAAATATATTGAAAAAAAAATTCTTTAAACTCCTGTCAACCTTGAAAAAATGCACATTTCAAAAAAGCATTAACACTGTAAAAAATATCACTCCTTTCATTCCGATCACATCATTTTTAAACGCAATAACCATACATTTTTCTCTGGGCGCCACCCGCGTCTTGTTTTCGCATTTATTTCGCTTGTGAATTTATGTTTTGTTTTGCAAAATAAGATGCAGCGCCGAAAGTCGCCCCCGCATGGCTACATTCTCATCGAGTAAAACTTATGCCGCACGCGCGGGGTATTTACGCGCATAATTAAAATTGACGTTAATCGCACAAGCACACCAAAAATTATGCGTGCACGCATTCCTTGACACACATTACACAATGCGCGCAAAAATGCGCGCTTTTGACCCAACAATTTAGCAGAAAATATAATTTTGTTTATACATGTATATTTAATTTATTTTACTCAAAACAAAATCTCTGCCAAAAAGGGTCAAGTGTATTGCTCTCTGTGTTTAATTCCACTTATATTCTGGTTGTGATCATCAATTTTTCAATCCTGTGCACCATAAAATGTTTGTTGTTGTGTTTTTCTTGTTTGTTTTGTATGTTTTATATACATAATGTACGCGACATTTATTTTAAGACATAAATCTATAAATACGCACAGATTCAGCCAAGTGCACTCACAAAAATCACTTTATATGGATATGTAAGTCGTGAGAAACACATATGAACACACACGGCTAGTTTTTTATTGAATTAAAAATACAAATCCAATTGAAATGCATATAATAAAACTATATATATAATTTATAATACAAATCTAGTATAGAAGTTCTATATACACATATTCTTGGCGGACGTGAGAACGTTTCAAACTACCGCGGTTCCGAAAACAAAACATTCACTTTTTTAGGATTCAGGTGAATTTTATATGGATACACATTTTTGTGAGATGGTATGGCATTTATTGTTGTTTTGATTTGATTCAACCATTGACCGTGAAATTCAAATTGGATCGGTTTGGTAATGGATTTTAAATTTCGAATTACATTTTTAGCGTAATATGATAATAATATATATAGTCCATAATTGTAGAACATTATAAATAAAATGTAATTCTATAAAGCGCGTTTTAGACACATATTTTAGTGTCGCTTCTATTTCACTGTAGCTGACCTTTATAAGTGTAATGTTCTCTAAATTAGGTGGCACTGTTGGTGTTTTTTGGAATATGTCAATTTATAACCAATGTGAATTATGTTGATTGTTTAAATGGTAACAAAAACATAACTCAAGGCTTTACGCTACTGTATTATGGCAATTATGGGTATTTAAATACTCTTTTCGCTGTTTTTGAGGGTTCTGTAAAACACTAATTATGCAAGAAGAAAAAAACAACATATCGGAAAAAAAAATGTATATGAAGAATACGGAGGAATATAATATACATATTATGTCATATCATCAGTAATTAATTAAATAGCTTTTTTTCGAGGCATGTATTTACCACCATAATATGGTGTACAAATCCTTGATAATACTAGTTAATACCTATAATATCACAAATATTAGTAATTATGTAAATACCTAAAATATTTTTACTAATACAATAATTTGAAGTCTATATTTGCGAATATTCATAATATCGAAAATATTACGATTATTTTTTATTTGCGAATATCAAAATATTGAAATTTTATGAAAAATATCAAAAATATCAAAAAATATTTGATAATATTATGTATACTGATGCAAATACTTAAAAATAATCAAAAAAATATTTGCGAATAAAAAAATATTATTATTATTAGCAAATATCATACAAAATTGCGAATATTAGAAAACTTTTTTTAAAAATAGCAAATACCGGCGTTCAGTATTTGCTAATACCAAAATATACATTTTTCTAAATTAGTGTATTTGCAATTCTTACAGGGCTCATAATCTCTTGCAAATATGTATAACATTGTATTTAGATTTATTCATTGTTTTCGGTTGGTACCTTAAGTCGATTCTCGAATATTCATATATTTCTTGATTGACAGAGGTTTCAAGGTAACTTAGTTTTTTTCTCTCTTTTTCCGGGTTTAAATACCGAGAGCGTTAATTGTACTTATAATATTTGTAAAATGGCGAGCACGCTAATACTGAACATATTTACTAATACTGAAAATATTATAGAATATGCATGATAATACGCGAATATAAAACCAAAAAAAGAATAGAGCGTGTCGGTAGTTTAAATCCTAAGTTTATAAAGAAAAACAGTTCAATTTTCAATACTTTTAATTATGTAAAAAATATTATAAAGCAGATAAAACGCCTTTTATGCATAGTAATTTGTAAATATTTTAAATATTAATCTAAAATTGACTAATTTTCAGCAAACATGCATATAAATCAAAAACAAATAAAATGGGGTTAAAATGTATCAAACGAAAGCAATATTACTATTTGCATGTATCCAGAATACTATTAATTTATTTGAGAATATTGAAAATATAGAAAATATATTCGCTAATATTATAAATACATTTTATATTACGAAATATGCAAAATATTTTAAATATTATTTATTTAATATATAATACGGTATACATAATTATTCCAAGCTTTTTTAATTTATTGCTGTCCTAATGTTTTGATGATTTGGCAATTGCAATTTTATTTTTTATCAATTTAATGATTTTCATAATGCCAAATCATAGTTTTGATGATAAACCGATATATAAACATATTATTTATATTTGTTTATATTTTAAATTACATATTTAGAAAAAAAAAGTTTTTTTAAAATATAGGGTGAAAAATCAAACATTATTTTTCGGTTTTCAACTGACATATCTGATAAAAAAATAATAATTTATCCCAAAATATAAGGAAACATTTATATAAATTATATGATTTAAATTTTCTATTATGAACATATTTTATAATTTGTAAGATTTATTTTTCGGCATTGCAATATTTTTTAATTGTGTTTTTAATCGATGTTACTATTTATGTTTAATGCAGCATAAAACACAAAAATAAATTTATATGAATTCGCGAGTTCATAAAATAATAAATAGAAAACCATTTCAGAATTTGCAAACAGTGAAAACTGTAAACGCAAATGAATAAAAGACACTTTCCACCTGCATCTGTGTACACAATTATATGGACTAGACGTGTGCGTCTCTCGCATGCACTCCTAGAACATCTATTATACCCATCGCAGTGACACTTTTGCCGTCGCGATTAATCGAGTCTATAAATTCTCCGTCATTGGCATCATTTGTATCATTTGCGTTCACAACACACATATACAAATACACAAACACACACACACACATTCCAAATATGGTGCAATTATTAGAATTATGTGACACCGCGGCGCACAAAGTCATTCGTTCAATAACGATTTCCATTTATCGCAAATACAATGTATAGGTAAAAACATAATATAATAAATGTTCAAATAAATACTATCGCATAAATGTTTATATAGCTATAGCACACATTTATTCAAATCCAAACACAAATATTGTAAATATAAATTAATAAGAAATTCAATTGAACGTTAAATGTAACAGCGCAATTCATTTTCATATTTTCGCGCGCTATTTAGCTCTGTGTGCCCTCCTCTATTTTATGTACTTCGTGTATATATACAATTTATAGTCTATGTATAAGTACATATATATATATATATATAGTATTCCGTCGGTTTAAGAACCACCGAACAACAACACAACGCGCGCGGTCTTAAGACGTGAACATTATGTACACACATAAATAAATTAAACTGAGATGCGGTATCGCGATATAGTGATAGTGAATCGCGTGTGAAAGTACACGCGAAAACCTCGTGGAAATCATATAATATTTATGTCTTTGGCGAATGTGTCTTCCACGCCAGGCTGCCTGCCACAGCCAACCAGCGAAGAGCCAACCAACCAAAGTGAATATTACCAGCGCAACGACACTAGCATAATATAAGTTATGGCACAAAGCAAAGTTCTCATCCATAGATTAGATATATATATATATATATATATATATGGCTTTATAGTGAACCTGTGTAACTGTATAATGTATATATACCAAGTATTGTATATATATATATATACTGAAATGATGCTATATATGCATCATGCATTTATATACTATCTCATGCAGTTGTGCAGTAAATGTGGTGCAACGCTCGAATGTGTCAATGTACCCATTATAGATTCGCTAATTTATGGCATTGTTGGTATAACATTTTGTTCACGAATTGTTTTTCATTTGCCTTTGAGAGTGCACTTGTGTATAAAAGATATAAAATGTTTTGAATTGTATTGTATTCAGTGGTAATATCTGATTTGTGCGTTTATATATATATACTATATATGCGGTTATTATTTGGTATATATAAGAATTATATTATGGAGTTATATAGACATATTTTGCAACTCTAGAAAAGGTGTAACCCCATGCCGTCGGTTGTTTTTATGTCTATGGCACACAAGTTTTGGTCGAAGCCCGAAACTGATAAGAAAAAGGCCAAATGCCAAGTGGGCGCAATAAAGTAATGTCTCATCCTAGATCAAAGTGCTATGTCCTATCTCCTGTTATTTATAGAGGACTATAAATGCACGAAATTCAGTGCGAAAATTCATTCATATAGGCAACTATACGGAATTCACTTTTGGTACATAACATGTTTGCTACAGTGGGCTTTGTCTCAGGTGTGTACACATCACTTGGAGATTAGTCTCCGGAGACTATATGTGTGAGATTCAGCATGCTGTTAACAAGATCGAAATCTTCTCTGACATACAACTTTTAACATTCCAATTGGATGAGATGATTAATCTCCAGAGATGTACTATAAATGTAAACTTGCATTGGTTCACTATAACGGCCAATTTCTTCACCAAGTTTGAACTAGGTTCGAGCGATCGAACTTAGTTCGAATCCATTTCTTCACCGATTTTTTTGCGTTCAAACTCGGTTTTTAGCACTTGACCGAGATATAACTCTCTTTTCCCTGGCACTCGAATTTTGGTGTGTGTTAACGATGATCGAACGCAGTTTTTGTACTTCGAACTCAGTTTTTACCATTTTTATTTCTTTAACCCAATTAAAACAGTGTGCTAGAATTACGCTTTCATTACGTCAAAGTGACTTTATTATTTTTACTATTTTTAATTCTCCAAAATGGCGCATGCAAATGAAGTGTATATTTGACTTTTTTTTGCTAATTTTTAGTAATGTCCAACAGAGGGAGAATTACCGAACAATCTTCATAAGGTGTTGAACGGCCAGTACGGTGTTTCAAGCAAAGCTTCCAAGCATTCTGAGTACTATTTACATCCGACTCTTGACTAATTATACACAACATCTCAATCGCATCGCGACTCGGTGATGATCACGATGGAACAATATGAGGGCGATGAAAGAGCGATCCTAAAACAGCATTTGTTGTCTGGCAGTCTGACGGAGCGATTTCGTCCAATCGAGGAAGAAATTCTTCTTTTACTGCGCACGGTGGGGAAGTTTTCAAGAATTGTGGCCAAAAATCTCTTTTGAAAACTTATAAAACAATATTCAATTTTATAGTTAAATCCAGTTTGGATCAATAATCATCTTAAAAAGGTTTACAAATCATTTTTTAGATAATTTTATCGTCTATGAGATGAATTTATAAAAAAAAAAAATTATAAGGATTCAGAATGACGTCACAATCCTTTCATTATTGTCTCATTATTGTCTCATTCCGTCTAATAATCATTATTGCGACAAAAATATTTATCTCATCAAAAATGAGAGCCTTATTGAGATAATTCTTGTGAAACTTTAATGTTCACATTATCTTGAGAAGGATTATTATCGCCTGATAGTCCTTTTTTGGCATCTCATTTTAATAAAACAGCGACTAAAAAAATTGAATGAGACCATACTACGAGCTAGGAAAATAATTAGGTATGTTCTCATTCCGTGTAATAACCCTGATTTTATTTAATGATGACAGACAGTTGAGTATATAATGAGGTGATTTTATGTGGCGTAACGATCTCATTTTAATGACGAATTTAAATGATCGTCTAATAAAGCCTTAAGATTACTTTAGTGAAAAAGCAGTTTAGGCTTTTTTATCCAAGAACCAGAGGTTGGTTAAAAGCCAAACACCGATACCCTACTTTAAATATAAAAAATATAGAAAAACACCCCCTTACGGAAGAGAGGGCCAACTTTTTTATTTCGGAACGTTAAGTGATTTGGTCGGAGATACCTGAGGGATCTGACCCCCTGCAAGGCAAAATAAAGCAAAATAGTTAAAAAAAACTTAAGTAAAAGATTAGCAAAAACTATTTTTATTTTCTTTTACAATTTTTTGTGAGATAATTCCGCTATTACTGTCCTCCAGCGCGTTAATTCCACATATAAATATATTATCTAACTATAATGCACAGGCTGACTGTGACTAATTCTCAAGAGACTTAACGCCACTAAAAATTATTATTGTCAGGATTTTTCGTGACGTTAAGTCTCTTGAGAATAAGCATTGAAGTATAAACACAGGAATGCTAGATAGAGTACTTATCGACGTAACAAACACCACTTATACACAACTTGTTGTTGCTTTTTAGCGGTCACAATTGGCTGTAACGTTCTGGCCAGCATCGTTGCCACAGGACCAATGATTCCACCAGCCCATAAAGCACACCAAATAGTCAGTTTTTCTGGATGTAATGATGTCTCACTCAACATAAACTTGAGGATTATTTTAACTCCAATATGTCAGTTTATTTATTGCTGTAAATTTACACAATTTGGAAGCGTTGTTCAGGCTGCCAGTTAAAACAGTGTTGCCATTTTTAAGTTCTATTACTCTAAAAAAACGTGTTTTGCTAATGCAGTTATCTACAATGTTCGTTAAGCATATTTGTTTAACATTATCATTCCTGTGTTTATATTCTTCTATGGTATAGGCCATTCAAACGGAAACCGATTGGCCATTAGGCTGGATGAACCATTAATGATTTCCTAAATAAGCTAACTTCTCTAACACAAAAAATAGCCTTTCATTTTGGATCTGTAGCCTAACTAACGATCATTTAACCTATTGGCTCATTGGTACATTTGGACTAATAGTTCATCTTGCCAAGTGAAAAATTTGCCGAAGTACATTCGTTGATATCGGTAGCACTTTTCTTTTCTACACTTTTTAAACTATTTCTACATAATAAAAACAACAACATATCCATTCATACAAACTTTAAAAGGTCTCCGACTCGGGTCCTCAATACATAGAAAACAATTCGTAGAAAGACAATTCGTTGAAAATAAATTGTAGAAAACAAATCGTCAAACAACAAATCGTCAAAAAACAATTCATCGAAAAACAATTCGTCAAAATACCCGTCAATATTCTGAGTGAGACACTAGTTTTTCGGACATCAAATAACACCGTCTAAGAGCCACTTATACTTTGAACTTATAATCAGCCGTATTTACGCTCAAAATATTTTAGGTTTTAGACCTTTTAGACTAGTTTTTAAAAAAATCCTAAAATGTTTCATGTATTTGAAATATTTGTTGATTTTAATGTAGAAGGGAGGATCATATACTAAAATAAATAGATAAAACCAGTTTTTATAAGAGAAAATCGTGTTTTAAAATGTTCTAAAATGTCTAGGTCTAAAATCCAAAATATTTTGAGCGTTTATACGACTAACTGTTAAAATTAAATATTTGCTATTTCATAGATTTTGAATGAAACTTTTAGTCTAAGTGGCTCATGGACTGTGGTGTTTGATTTTCGAAAAACTAGCGGGTTTTAGTGAATTACTTAGAATGCGGCCGCGGTCTTATTTACGAGATCGAAATGTTTTTAAGTTTGGGCGTATCCAATTTGTCGTCTATTTGTTTAGAATGAAGCATCCTAATGTACACAACGTTAGAATAATTAAAATTCACAAATAAAGTTTTCTGCCATTTCCTCTTTTTTTCCTTCATAAAAAACACGTCAAAGAAAGATTATCTGATATCAAAATATATTTCAATTTTTTTCCAGATGATGTATTAAAAACCATTCTACATATTATGTCAAATGCAATTGGATTGGACGACATTCCGATTAAATTTATTAAAATGCTACTTCCAGTTATACTGCGTTTTATATGCCATATACCTAACGCAATTATTACCACTTTTCCTTATCGAAAGAAAAAAAGTTATTTTCGCCCTTTCTAAGTCTTTTAAATTTTTTTTACGTGTTCACAAATCAATAAATATATCTTAAATCTAAATCTTACTTATAATCAGTCGGTATTCCGAGAATCTCACAGCAAAACAACAGCTCTCTTCAAATATCTGAGAAAATTCGCAAGGATGTCTATTTCCTGAACCATTTTAGTATTCTAATTTTTCTTGACTTTAAAAAAGATTTCCACAGCGTTCGTCACGATATTCTCATTCATAAACTTCGTCAGTTATATGGCCTTTCACGATCAGCTTCTAAACTTATTAAATCGTATATCAGCGCAATATTACAGCGCAATATTACAGTTTCTTGTCATGGTATGGTCTTAAGTTTCAAGAGTAAGACTT
>JAAAKO020047743.1:0-11428 GCA_010015015.2 Bolitophila cinerea
GGTAACTCTAGGATCTATGTAATCGACGACAGAGTTTATTGCAACCAAGAAGAGTGTTACTGCTAGGACTGAACCTTGGGGTATACCATTTTCTTGTACGTATTTAGTAGATAAATCGTTCATATAGGTCATTTGCTGGATTATTCCATACCTCCATGTTGTGTCAAACGTTTTTTCCAAATCAAAAAATATGGCAGTTGTATGTTCTTGCACGGCAAATGATTGTTGTATTACGTTTTCAAGGTCTAGCAGGTTATCGATTGTCGATCGGTTTCTTTGAAATCCAAATTGTTTGGAACTGTGTAATCCGCGTGTAACCATATGAGACGGTTATTTACCATTTTTTCCATGAACTTACATGGACAGTTTGTTAAAGTGATTGGTCGGTAGCTGGATGGTTAATTTGGATCCTTGCCTGGTTTGCGTATTGGGATCACTATTCCTAATCTCCATGATTCGGAAAAGCAATCGTTGGTTCAGATGTTATTGTACACATCAAGCAATGATGATTTAGATTGACTTGGGAGTTGTTTTATCATGTCGTAATGGATGTCGTCTGGGCCGGGTGAGGAACATTTACACGTTCGAAGGGCAGCTTCTAATTCACGGTTAGCCAGAGGTGTATTGAAAGGTTCACTGTTGTCACTGTTTAAGTCTATTTCTATATTTTATGCATTTTCCTTTGATTGAATGAACGCCTGATTGTAATGCTCCGAGCTGGATGTAGTTTTAAAGTATTTGCCGAGTGTTTCTGCTATTCCTACCGGGTTGGTCATGACTTGACCGGTTTTTACAAGACTGGGATTTGTTTTCGTCTGTTTTTTTCTGATATCCTTTGTATTTGGTTCCAGATCTGGGAAGAAGGTTTCGTCAAATTGGATACATAATTAATCCATGATTGTTTGTTTTGCCTTTCTGATAGCAAGCATTGCTGTAGCACGCGTGCACGGAATATCGATAGGTTTTCCTCTGATGGCGATCGTGAGAATCGAGCTAATGCGATCTTTCTTTCTCTAATATTTGATTAGTTCACTTGACCTGTTTCTAAAAAAAATATTAACTGCACAAAAAAAAATAGAATCACAAGCGACCGACGATGAGGCACACGCGATTTATTCACACTATAAAAATTGTTCAGACACACCTGTTATGCTTGCTGGTTGCCACACTTGTAAGGTCTGCAGGAGTGATCTGCTGCTGTGGCTGTTTTGGTCCGTAAGGTGTAGGCTGAGCTCGTCGAGTATGGCCGCGCGTGGCTGTTATGCGCGTGGCGCTCCGTAAGATGGTGGCTGGGCAGCACTAGTGCTGTCGATACCCGTCATTTTGAGAACCCGGGTACCCGGGTACAATTGGACCCGGGTACCCGGGCAACCGGTATTAAGAAATGTTTGTACATTTGACCCAAAAAACGGGCTCAGACCCGAAAAACGGGCCCAGACCCGAAAAAGGGGCTCAGACCCGAAAAATGGGCTCAGACCCGTAAAACGGGTCCAGACCCGGTTTCTGTTGAATTTCGAGCCCGGACCCGTTCTTCGGTTCTTTATAAAACGGGCTCGGGCTCGGAAAACGGGCTTGGGCTCGAAAAACGGGCTCGGGCTCGAAAAACGTGCTCTGGCTTGGAAACGGGCTCGGACCCGGGTCCGGTTTTTTTCAATGGAACCGGGTATCCGAAATTTTTATGACCGGGTACCCGGGTACCCAATTTTTTTCGACGGCGCTCGGTTCGCTTGACTGTACCTGCCTCTCCACAAGATGATGGTATCACTCACTTATCCTCTTTCACTCCAGTTCACGAACTCCCCCTTCTCTCAATCAGTTGGCCGGTGGTCGGTCCTACAAAAAAGGTCAAATTTGCAACTTAATTATCACGTGGTGTCGGCGGATGAGTCATGGCCGACAAAACTTATCGTTTTCCCTTTTTGCACCTGTAGAAAAAAAAATCTTTCTTATTTTATTACAGATTTTCAAAACAGAACTTACTAGATGCCACATTTTCAGTCCACCATGCGGTACGGGAGTCTTTCGAGGTTTTGAAGCTGTTTTTGGAATTGAGTTTTTGGCAGCCTCCAGAATTTCTTCGGTTATTGCAAGTCGTTTGAAGAGTGTCCAGTTCGCATCTTTTGTTTTCCATTTTGGGCGTCTTGTTTCGGTGAGAATTCGACTAAGGGGTGTAATAATTATGGGAAAGTGGTCACTGCTGCATAAGTCTTGGTGCACTATCCAGTGAAATATGTTGTAGCATCCGGAGATGTTTAAGATATGTCAAAAGCCGAATATGTACCATATGAAGTACTGAAATGTTTAGAAGAGCCGGTGTTCATTATGATCAGGTCAACTGTTCTATTACTTCTGATATTAGTGTTCCTCTTGTGTCAGTCCGGGAACTCCCCCAGGCCGTGTGATGTTCGTTTATGTCTCCGAGTAGGATGTATGGTGGTTGCAGTTGTCGGGTAAGATTTATGACATCTCTTTGTCTTAGCGATAGTGAAGGCGGCAAATATATGCAGCAAACGGTGAGTATGAGTGGGTAATATATTCTCACTGCTACTGCTTGAAGTTCTGTGGTAATGGTAATTTCTTTGCAGGCGAAATCTTGATGATCCCTCCATGGGCTCTGCGATCTGCAAGGACATTTTTGTAGAAAATTTCATACCCGCGAAGGTCTGGGTTATGGTCGTTGTGAAAATGAGTTTCTTGTAGACAGATTAAGTATGGGCTGTATTTGACTATTAATTGTTTTAGTTTTGCAAGGTGGTGGTAAAATACGTTGCAGTTCCATTGAATTATTGTGTTTTGGTAATTGTTGTTCGTCAGAGAGCTAGGCATGTTGTGTTGAGATTAGTTTAATATGAAGGTTTTTTGTCTGGGTCTATTGCCGGAAGGCTTATGGCTTCTTCGTCAATTGGGTCGAATAACATGAGTGTATTCTTTGATGTGATTGTGAGATTTTGTGTTGTTTTGAGGTTTCATTCGTTTGTTATGTTTGTATTTCTTTTCTCTTGGGTTGTTTGCATTTTCTGTTGTTTTGTTGTATTTTTTTCAGTGGTGGTTTCGTAAAGGATCTTCGTGCGCAATAATGAGGTATTTGCCTTGGCGCATCATTAGTAAGAGGTGAGGTTATGTTTAAACTCTCCTGCAAACTTCGTTTACGCTTTTGGTGGTTTCTTTAAACATCAGAATTGCCCGCTTTATCACCTAGCATGTCAAAATAGTTTGACGTTGGGGTGGTATTACCACCCCAATTTGTGTCCATATTTAGCAGCCCGTATGAGCTAAAGTTGGTTTAAGATCTACTGAATTTATTATTATATTATATGTCATATATAATGAGAATTCTATTTCACTTATATCTGTCAAATATCTGTCAAATCTTTTGTATTTTTCAAATGATTGTCATATGTATATTATATTTATATAAATGATTTGTACGCGTGTATGTATTTTACACAATAGCGATGAGAGATATGTGTCCGTTCGGTACGATGTACAGATGTCTCTAGTCTCTAGACCTTTATGGGCTTGTAGCTTAAAAAACCAGCCGGCCGGCTGACACCTTTGACACACATATACTCTAACACAAACACGCATTACCACACCACGTTGCATCGATCCGCGATTTGCATTCCAGATTCAATGCACATTGCATAGAATGCACTATGCAGTTCCCTTTTACAGTGTTTACTTTATGTATAAGTATATAAATTCAATTGAGACTCATATTTATATTACAAGTACGAGTACATAACAAGTATAAGTATACTGTATATAAATTACTTACTCGAAATGCGTGCGCTACTCCGTAATACGCGAGGAGGATGCAATGTTGAATGGAAATTAATTCCTATCGTCAGAAAGGACGTGTGTGTATAACACGGGAACAACGAACGAGCGTTCAAACTTCTGGCGCAAAGTCGAATTTATATTGTGGCTGACCCGAGTAAAGCGTGCGCCTTATGTAAATAGACTAGAGTCTGGCGTCACAAATAGAAAACGAACGGAACGAACGGAATGAACGGAATGATGCACGTAATGAATTCAATAAATATATATATATAAACATATTTACCATAAGCTCTTTCAAACTTTTGGCTAATTCAATAATTTAAAAGTCTGTAATTTCGAACGCAAACATGGAAGTGGCAGACTATTTTATATTATTTGAATTTGTGTTTGAGTAAAGTTAAGTTTTCGAGATAAGCTTATTTGCGTGGCGCAAAGAGATCAGACAGATTTAAGTCTTAAACCATAAAACTTTTGTGTGTACGATTCTCGAAATTAGCATATAAAACTGATCGAATTGAAAAGTCAAATTTAACGATTTAATATGGGAAATTATTTGATTAAAATTTTTTTGTACTTTTGATTACAGCTCATCCGCAACCGAACTCATATCGAGACGAGGGGTCTTTTCGAGGCGACACTACGGCTCTGTGGATCAGGTGAGCATTTTATAGTATTTATTATAAAAAATAAATTATAATATTAATTAAACTATTATTTGCGGCATTTGATAGACACCTTTTTGATCATAAATGACCACCAATAACTTTGATTGGCCACCTTCAGTTAAAATGAATTCCAAAAATAGGTCCAGGGCCAACTTAAAAAATAATATTTATGCTCCAATTAAAATTGGTGATTATGGAAAAATATTTCTTTCTTTAATTTGATTTTTGCCTTTATGGCGAATTTCCTTCATTATTGGTTAAAAAAGTGACGTAAAGTCAACTCGAGCGTCAGTCAATTGTTTTGACTACTAAATTCTATGCCTGAATGGTAATTATAATAGTTTACAACAAAATCGGATTGTAGACAGTTGTTGACGTTGATCAAGTCAAAAGTAGTAAACGCATTGACCGTTGTGTTGACCCTATTCTAAATCAGTTAACCTGAGATTTCGTTGACTGTACAATAGCATAATAGATCAAAACATCCAAAAAACCAACCGACCAAATCAACCGATGTAGGCAATAAAAATCAGAAGAAAGAACATGAAGTAAACGGAATACTTTGATTGTCAACCGTTGAGTACGACTATTTAAACAATGTGTACACTCATACAACGTCAATTAACAGTTTTTTGGTTACCCACCAGAGAGCATCGTGACGGTTGACTACGATTGACCCTATTGTACACAACGATTGACTACGTTGACCGCGTAATTGAGCTGTTAGTCAACTAGTTTAAACGTAGCAAAAAAAACGTTGGGACATACATTTTTTTGACATTAAAAATACTTTAAACAAAAAAAGTTGGGACATTACATAAAAGTTGGGACATAATAAAACGTTTGACATGATAAAAATATGGGTTATTAAAAATCGTTGGAACATAATGGAATATTGTTTGGACATAATAAAAAAGTTGGGACATAAATAAACGTTTGGACATAAAAAAAACGTTGTTACATAAAAAAAAACGTTGGGACAAAAACAAGATGGAACTCATCGTTTAAATAAAGTTTGGGACATTAAAAGACATTGGGACATAAAAAAACTTTGGGACCAAAAAAAACAATGGGACATAAAAAACGTTGGTGGGACAATAAAAAGAGTTAGGACGTAAAACAAGGTTTGGACTTTAATAATAGTTGGGACATAAAAACACTTTGGGACATAAGTAAAACATTGAAACTTAAAAAACGTTAGATCAAAAGAGTTTGGGACATAAAATAAAACGTTTGGACATAAAAAAAACTTTGGGACAAAAGGAAAACGTTGAGACTTAAAAAAAGGTTGAAACAAAAAAAAATGTTAGGACACAAAAAAACTTTGGGAAATAATTAAATTGTTGGTACATAATAAACGTTGTGACATAAAAAAAGTTGGGGCTGAAGTAACCCGTAGCCGCCCCTTAAGGAGAGGGGTGGGGGTATATAAAGAAGAGAATATATGACTAATCTGAAAAAAAAGTAGTCGCCAACTAAAGATGGCTAGAACTAAAAATAAGATTCTTAAAATAGCTATATTTAGGAATCGTATTTTTAGTACAATTTTTGTATTTTTTGATAGCAGAAAAATGCGTTGTTTTTTGTGGCTGCTGTTGTTGTAATGATTTTTGTAATTTTATTTATAGTTGTTGTTTTTTTTTAGTGTAATGTATTTTTGAATTTATTACAACAACAAATACAACATAATAAGCTATACAAAAAAAACGTACAAAAATAGTATAAAAAAATCGATTCTATAACTAACCTTTAACCTTTAATTTGCGACTATTTTTATTGCAGATTAATCACCTAGGCTCTTAATTCTATCATATAAGACTATCCCCACCCCTGTCCTTAAGGGTAACATTTGCCAAAGTTGGTACATAATAAAAAACGTTGGGATATAAAAAAGTTGTGTCATTAAAAAACGTTGTGACATAAAGAAAAGATTGCGACATTAAAAAACGTTGGGAAATTAAAAAGCGTTGTGACTTACAAAACAGTGCGACATAAATATAAAGGTTGAGACATAAATAAACTTTGGGACATAAAAAAAAACAAACTTTGGACATAAAAAAAACCTTGAAAGTTTTAAAAACGTTAAGAAAGTTGGGACATAAAAAAACATTGAGACATAAAAAAGTTGGGATTTAAAGAATAGGTTGGGACACAAAAAAACGTTAGGACATAAAATAAACGTTAGAAATAAAAAAAAACAATTGGGACCAGATGGATGGTAACCTACGCTATACTAAAAATTAACATTATTATAATATATTATATTCTCAGGATTACTAAAGACATTAAGTTTATTTTTAATATCTGTGATCGGGAGGAACCCGGTTCAATCTCGGACAGACCAAAAATTTTCTTCTGCAATAAATAGCCGGTTTCAATTTTAAGTATTTCGCTTATACCTACAAGACAATGTAGTTTCATGATTTCCCCGGTATTTGCCCGTGTTTTTCAAGGAATTTTCCCCATGATTTCCTCAGGACTTTCCCGGGATTCCCCCAGGTTATCCCCGAAACTCCTCCAGGTTATCCCCGGGATTTCCTCAGTACTTTCCCGGGATTCCCCCAGATTATTTCTGCGATTTCCCAGGTTATCCCCGGGATTCCCCCAGGTTATCCCCAGGATTTCCCCAAGATTTTCCAGATAGTTTCCAATGAATACCCCGGGATTTTAACGAGATTTTCCCAGGATTTCTTCGGGATTTTCTACCGAGAAATCTTGATAAATCCCTCGAAATTCCCTTGTAACGAAAATCAAAAAATCAAAAAACTGACACTCTAAGCACAATTAATAATTATTTCCGGGGATTTCCCAAAATTTCTTGAGATTTTGTAGTATTTCCAATAATTTTATAAGAATTTCCAGGATTTCCCTGAATTTCCAATTATTTTATCTATTCCCGAGGTTTTTTGTTGATTTTCTGTTTCCCGGAATTTTTCATTATTTCAAGAAATGTGCATGTGAGATATTCCCGGGATTTCCCGGGTACATTTTCGGGATATTTCTCAGGATTTCTCTCGGATTATCACGGATTTACCGGGAATATCTACTGGATTTCCACAGGATTTTCTCCCGAGGATACTTGTGAAATCCCTCAAAATAAAACTTTGAATTGTGCGGTAAATACCGGTGAAATGCAAATAGAATTTTAGGGAAATCAATCTGAAATCAAAAAAAAATCCAGGAGAAATTCCACTGAAATCCAGGAGAACTCCCGGAAATATCCCTTTATTTAGAGGGGCCAAAAAAAATGCTCGCAATTAGAATGTTACCAAAGTATATAAGAAAAATATGGTAAATGCTCCAGAGAATGTGTAAAAAATAAAAATCTTGGATTTTCAATGGAACTTACAACCCCTCCCCCTTAAATCACCGTTATAACCATGGTTTTGAAATCCCGATTTTAGTTTTTTTAGTGGCTCTTTTTCACATGGTGGCCAACCCGTCAAACATTGTTATGCATTGCGTATGTACGTTCCGGGAAATCACGGATTTCCTTTTATAATTTTGGCACAGATCTTGCTCTATTTAACGTCGCTTTATATAACCTTGAGGTTTTAAAGGACGGCCCGATGTTGTGGGCCTATCGAAAACCACAGCCCCCACGTTCCAGCCGTAGTAGGCACCTCAGCTCTAGGAAATACAAGTCCTTGTGATCAGACTTATATGCTTGGTCCCTTCCTGTGGTAACCGTATGTCACAAGTGCTGGCTCTACACCTAACTCGATTTCGGAGAGACGATTAACTCTCAACGTGCCGTCTGAAATCACACCCTTGATCTTTTCCAGACACATCTGACTGTAATCGCCTACAGCTTTGCTCCCAGTCAGAGTAGCACGTCCCGTACGGGAATATTTTTGGCACAATACTTCTTTAAAATGCATGATTTGTGTTACCTTCTTTTAATTATCGATGATTTTTGTGATGATAAATATGTATGAACTGCTTCAGCCGGTTAGAAGCCGGTCGCTATCTAATTTAAGGGTCAAGCCGGTCGCCGATGTTTTATCATTGGCTGACACCTCTGGTTGGGACATAACGAAAAAGTTAGGACAAAATAAAACGATAGGATAATAAAAAAACGGTGGGACACAAAAAAAGTTGAGACATAAAAAACACTTGGGACTTAAAACCGTGGGACATATTTTTTTTTTTTTGGGACATAAAATAAAATTGGGGCATAAATAAAGAGGTTGGGACATAAATTAACGTTGGGACATAAAAAAAAACATAGAAAAAAACGTTGGATAAAACAAAACGTTTATGATTAAAACAAATTTGGGACGTTGGGACACACGTTGACACAAAAAAAAACATTAGGACACAACACGTTTGTCAATAAAAATTATAAATGATTATTATAGATGTCAAAAAGTAGTCAGTAAAAAAAAGTAGAAAATAAGAATTTTTATTGAATTATATAAACTGATTAATAAGGTATTTAAATTAACTAATGTTGAAATAAAGATTCAAAATTGTGCGTATACATAAAAAAAAAAAAAAAAAAAAAAGAAGCTAGTTCTCTATTTTATTAGAAATAAGTTTTTAACTGGCTTTTATATTATTATTAAATATTTATTAAATATTTCAGAAAAACATAATTTATATTTACTTTTTAGAGATAAGCTCTTCTGACATTAATTCGATGAATAAGCTAATTATAATTATAATAATCGTGTCTACAATAAAAAGGGCTTTTTAAAAATTTGATGAATACAATTTTTAATGTAACGAATTATCGGCTCTATACAAGCTAGATAACCTTATAAAACATACACACGGATTTAATGAGATATGTCAGATAAATAAAGAATATTTTAATTTCATGGTTATTTGTTTCCAGTTATCTATTTACAAACATTAACTACTTCAAGGATTCACCAGACAATACATCGTATTTCGAATTTTGAGACTCATATAATTATTGGTACTTACACAACATAATTATATACGCATTCACGCGTACATCCAAATACACATATGTAACATAATAACATTTAGATCAATACTCTACGAGAATGAATTAAGACCTGACCTTTCTTAGTCATTAAATTTAATGTCCTCCCTTTTTATGTCCACACGTGCCACGCACAAACGAGGTGTGCTCAAATATTATTATATCATGCCCAAACAATCAGACGAGACTGCGCTGTTTTGGCCAAGGTCCTTTCAATTGTATATATATATATACAATTATATAGTGGCGAGTGGGCGACCAGAGCCTTGCGTGCAAGCCGCCCGCATCCGATAACAAAAACAGAAGAACCACTCTATTTACGAAAGTCAGACGACAAACGCTCGAGTATCTATATAGGACACAAGTTCGAGAGTGTATTCTTTCCAAAATGATAAACAAACATATTAAGAACACATGATCAGCACAGAAAGGACGAAATGTGTATTTATTTTGCCGAAAAACCCCTATTTTAAGTGGAGCAAATAGATAGGGAAATATGCGCTGAATCGCAAACGCAAAATTATTGTCTATCGTACATGAACCCTCCAGAGGATTGAAATTAGGATTTCCTTAGAGACTAGCTAATCTTTCATCTATATTAAAAATGTCCTTTCTGTAAAAAAAGAAAATCAGCAAAGAATTCTCAATAACATTTTAAAAGTAGGAATACACATATTATACAATATATTTATGTATATACCCCCCGCGCCACATTAATTATTTATGTTTGGTGGTTGTTTTATATTTCCACATTTTTTCCCCCGGACGCTTGTTAAATCAAAAAACACTTTACTTTGCACAGCGAGAGACGTCGAATGCCAACGCTTTTGGAGCTCAGCATGCCAAGATTATTATTGTGTGAAAATGACATTATTGTGTTTGTGAGCTTTTACTCTAATCTCCAATGGAACCGCTGTTAAAAGCTCGCACAGTATGTATATTGTATAATACTCGAGTATATACACATACGTAATATGCAATCAACATTAAAAGACTTGTTTATTTTGTGGCGGCCTGAGTGTATGCGATTTTAATATTATATATATATATATATATATAAATAGATATATATATATATATTCTAACATGTACTTATAACCAACAGTGTGACATTCTGTATTTTATTTGTATTGAAGTGATTTTATTTTTATAGCATACATGTCAGCTGTCTAGAAATACTCGTAAAAAATTATATAATTTTAAAATTATTAAAACTGGGTTGGTGTTAAGTATCAGCACACAGCTTTCAATTTCTAAGCTAAAATGTATTTTTTTAAAAGGATAATTAGTTGTGCCAAAATCCCCCCGACAAGTTATTGCTCCGAAATAAATAAGTTGACACATTTAGAGTTACTTATAACACCTACAACTTAATGTTATTATATTATTTAACATAAAAAACTATTTTATTTGGAAATCCCAAAATTGTAAAAATACTAAAAAGCGTTGTAATGACATTCAGCTGTCGTTGAATGCATCAACTTTTTTTCGACCCATTTACTGTTCGTATCCACAAACATTAAAAAGTTTTTTCCGCTAATTGATAAAAGTCAATGTGACCTCATTCAAATGGGTATTTGGGTTGTATTTGGCAACTTTTACCAGCATTTTTTTACATTTTGTTTTGCTGACAAATGGCACAAGATTAAATGTAATTTTCTATGTCTTTGTCGATTTTGGGCCACCAAAGGTATGAGCCATATAACCTATCGGCCAAGACAAACGTGAGTATCGTCACAAACACAAACCCATATCCTCGAACTCGACAACGATAAAGACCCCATGCATTTGTCGAAATATTTGACACCAAAATCCTCGGCCTCCTCGACACTGGCAGTACAACAACAATACTGTCTCGAATTAGTTAGAAAGCACAACATAAAATTACTACGGACAAACGGCTCTGTAAAAACAGCTGACGGAACTGCACATATAATGCACGGTTACGCACAGCTACCATTTACGTATAATGATATGAAAATAACTATGCCTGTCCTCATGATCCCAACGTTGAATAGAAACCTAA
>JAAAKO020047764.1:0-11426 GCA_010015015.2 Bolitophila cinerea
GCCCCAACAGGTGAAAAAGGGGCACAATTGCCTCATAAGCTTATAAATAAGCTTGCCTTAATCACCCGACCTGCGGGGAAAACAAATCTTCATCTGGAAATCTGGAACAAAATAATCTTCAATACTGGAGCAGTTCAGCATAAGCAGCACATTACCCATTAACCGCGTGCCTGGTGTGCGATTATTTAACACCGGACCATATATCCAAAATAGGGATGGAATAAGAATATGAGAGAGATCTGATTGTAGCACCGAACCGTCCAGCACTAAATAGTACATGTACAAGTGCTAAGATTTAGCATTATATTTTATTAGAATATAATAGAGCTGATTTAGATAATGTTATCTATTCAGCGTGCCTTCAATTTTACGCACATTGATTTTTCGATTTAAGCTCACCTATTTCATTTAGCTCTAAACCATTAATTTTTAAATATGAATAAAATATTCAAACAATTCTATTTAAAGCTAATTACAAGCATATTTTCTGTTTTTTATTCATTTCAAAATAAACTTTTTAATTCTAATATTACCACCTATATTTCATTTATGAGATAACACATTTGCTATGAGCAATGATTTTTAGTTTTTTTTATACGTTTACGTTACACCATAATATGACATCTATTGTCCATGGACCTTATCTCTGTTAGAAGCAGAAATAAGGAACAAAAAAAAACAATAAAAATTATTTTAGACCGATAATACATACATTTCTATTGTTTTAATAATGTTCTTATTGCTCAAATATATATTTTAAAACGAAAGAAATTTAATTAAAATCAATCCTTTTTTTGCGGCCTCTTCGATATATAGTATGTGAAGCCCCTTTATCAAAAAAATATGTGCCCAAAATTTTTATCAATTTTTTTTGGCGACAATATATTTTATTATATATACATATACAACTTTAAATTTTTCGCTATTTTAAAAAAAAACTGTCTGACTGCTTATTAAAATTAAAAATATTGACGTTTACTATAATTATTTAAAAGTTTTCCAGAATCAGACAGCTTAGGATATTATGATTATTTTCGATAAACAAATCCATATTTGAGCATGCGATATTTAGAATTTTACCTGGAAGAATTTCTTGCCATAAAATCTAAATATTAAATATACTGAGTGAAATGGAAAAGGAAAAGGTGTGTTATTATGTATTTATAATATTGTTATATAATGTATACACAACACAAAAACACAAAACATTCAGTATTTTTGTCTATTGAATATATGCCGCATCGATTGAACACAATGTGTCAATCGGCGATCCGTAACTAATGCAATTTACGGTTCATGCAATCCCGCATCCGTCCGAGTCGGTGAGCTTTCCTAATATATACTCAAAAATTTATTTTATATATTATTACAATTGATTGCGTTGTTCAATTAATAAAAAATCAATAATAATAATGCGTGTATATCATAATAATTAAGTTTTTGTTTTTTTTGTTGCAGAAAATGCGTCAATTCCAGAAAATTCTCGAAGATCTTGCTTCTCGTGTTGCATCTGCCGAAACTACGACAACAACGTGGACTACACCAGCCACAGCATTTGAGGCAAGCGAGCAGGTACAACACTTGCAACGTTTACGCGATAAGATGACCACAGCCGGAGCGCTTCTGGACGACTGCAACGAACAACAAGGGTACATTCATACGTAATTTAATATGATCGTTTTTTATTAATAATCTTATATTTGTAGATTCTTTACAATGAATCATGTACTTGTTCCCAACCAGTGTCTGGCTAAACTCGAAGACATGAACACCAGGTAATTCATCAGATTATCTATAAACAAATATAGTTATATAATCTCTTTTTTATGTAGAATGAAACTGCTGCAGATCGCGATGGACGAGCGTCAGAAGGTGCTTATTAACTCTGGAGGAAGTCAAAACGATATGACCGCTGAAGGTATACGCAATTCAGCTAACAGTGGCACTATTGGACCGTTGCCTAATCTCAGTGCGAGTGTCAAGTCGCCCTGGGAACGAGCCACCACTCCAGCCAATGTGCCTTACTACATTGAGTATGTTATGTTTTCCTTTAAATAACAGAATCATTATATTAAATTTAAATTTTCATATAGTCACGAACGTGAAACCACTCACTGGGATCATCCTGAGATGATCGAACTGATGAAGTCGCTAGCCGACCTAAACGAAGTTAGATTTTCGGCATACCGGACGGCACTTAAGCTGCGATCTGTCCAAAAGCGATTGGGTATATATAAAAAAATCACAATAATTTGGAAAAGTTTATTAATGTTAATTTGTTTTCAGCTTTCGATCGTATTACAATGGCAACGGCAATTGATTCTTTCGATCGACATGGACTACGTGCTCAAAATGATAAACTTATTGATATTCCAGACATGGCAACAGTGCTGCATTCACTTTATGTGACTATTGATCAACTTGATCTGCCATTGATGCTTGATTTGGCAATTAATTGGGTACTTAACGTGTATGACTCGCAGCGTACTGGACAGATTCGTGTGTTAAGCTTTAAGGTTGTTTCATTAATAAATTTTTATCTCAATATATATTACAAAAAAAAACATTTGTATTGTATTGTAGGTCGGTCTAATCCTATTATGTCGTGGACACCTCGAAGAGAAGTACCGATACTTATTCCGCCTGATTGCTGATCCCGATCGTAAGGTTGATCAGCGCAAATTGGGACTTCTGTTGCACGACTGCATTCAAGTGCCTCGTCAGCTTGGCGAAGTGGCTGCATTTGGAGGCTCTAACATTGAACCTTCAGTGCGTTCATGCCTAGAACGTGCCGGAATTTCGCAAAATGGTCAAGGCGATGCACAGGAGATATTCATTGAAGCACAGCACTTCCTGGGTTGGCTACAGCATGAACCACAAAGTTTGGTGTGGTTACCAGTGTTACATCGACTTGCTGCAGCTGAGGCAGCCAAGCATCAAGCCAAATGTAACATCTGCAAAGAGTATCCGATCGTGGGCTTCCGTTATCGCTGTCTGAAGTGCTTCAATTTTGACATGTGTCAGACGTGCTTCTTTTTTGGTCGCAATGCCAAGAATCACAAGCTAAGCCATCCGATGCACGAGTACTGCACAACGGTAAATTTAAATACATTACCAAAATCCATTTAAAATGTGCAATGATTTTTTAATTTTTTATTTTAGACAACATCTACGGAAGACGTGCGCGATTTCACACGAGCTCTTAAAAACAAATTTAAGAGCAGAAAGTACTTTAAAAAACATCCTCGCGTTGGCTATCTTCCAGTGCAAAGTGTTCTCGAAGGTGATGCCCTCGAAAGTCCTGCACCAAGTCCACAGCACAATACACACACTATGCAAAGTGACATGCACTCTCGCCTCGAAATGTATGCCTCTCGATTGGCCCAAGTGGAGTACGGTACACGTAGTAATTCTACGCCAGACAGTGATGACGAACATCAGCTTATTGCACAATATTGTCAGTCATTACCAACTAATGGACCCAAATCTCCGGTTCAAGTTATGACAGCCATGGATGCTGAACAGCGCGAAGAACTTGAAGCTATAATCAAAGACTTGGAGGACGAGAACACTACGCTTCAGGCCGAGTACGAGCGTCTGCGCACCAAGCAAACGCCGACATCAACGCCTGACGATAGTCAGAGTTCTCTTGTACAGGCAAGCCAGGGACAGGTAAAATTGAATAAACCCATGTTACACTAAACGTTTCGTGGAAATAATTCTTATTCTTATAGGATATGATGGCTGAGGCCAAACTGTTGCGACAGCACAAAGGACGCCTTGAGGCAAGAATGCAGATTCTAGAAGATCATAATCGACAATTGGAGGCACAGTTAACACGTTTGCGTCAGCTATTGGACGAACCTGGAGTAAAACCATCTACTCTACAAACACGATCTGTAACAGCCTCACAGTTGAACACTGAATCACCTGCAAAGATGCAGCATAATGGTCACTATGATCAGCACACAAGTAAGATTCCCGAAACAAGCTAACCCAAAACAGTTATTTTGTAAAAACTATATTCTCGTGGTGATGGTATTTTCATAAACTAACCATTTTTTCTCTCTATATCTCTCTTTCTGTCCTCCCGATCCATCATTTCTACTATGCAAACAGATGGCGTTGGCATGTCGTCCGAATCCTCAGTAAACGGTGGCAGCGTCTCATCAACGGTGGCACATAACGTTTTGTCATCAATGGGGGGTGGTGGTGGTCTAGTAGGCAGTTCAACGGGTATTGGCATAAGCATGGGTAATCCGTTAGTTGTCGATTGTCGTCCTCCGCCACCGCCACATTCCAGTCTACTTCACATGGCCGGTAATAAGTGGTTTTAATTAATTTTATATGCATGCCGTAAATAATAATATTATTTTATATTATTTTTTCTTCTTTTTTATATCACTTTTTCTTATAACAATTTAACCATATTTTTATTAAACTCTATTTCATGCTTAACCATAATTCAGGTCGTAAATAAGTAAGAATTGGTCATTGTAGCGAATTTGTCATTCAAGTATACCGTTTTATTTATGTTTATATCCTTTTTCAGATGACCTAGGTCGAGCTGTCGAAGAGTTGGTTACCGTTATCACTGAGCAGGAAATTGAAACAACATCCGAGCATGAAGGACAACACAGTCCAAACATTGATAAATAAGCATACGCGTATTTTATTTTTTAAAAACAAAACTTAAACCTAATTTTAATCATTTCCAAAACAAAATATTATTCAGCATTTTAAAAGAAAACTTTTTTAGACGCATTATTTGTGTGTATTTATATTAATTATCATACATATATATAACATTATTTTTTTTTATTATTGTATTGAAAATGTTCTGTGGATGCTTTAGTATGTTAATGGCATCGCATTAAATATAAAATATTTTATAATTCCAAGCAAAAAAGCATATGGAGAGAACAATAAAAATAAAAATTAATCAATATACAATTATTAGACCTACTACCAAATATGATAATTTATATAAATTAAAACAAACAACATATGTAGAATTTCTTAAGCTCGCCGTTTTGTTCTTCCAACCATCCCTATACCATAAAAAGGGGTGATTCCATTTTAATCCACATAAAACACAGCAATTCTTTTGATTGTTGTGCACCCATTTTGATTATAAACGAATTTTGAAGAGAGAATAAACTCCCCAAATTAACCACTAAACCTAACCTTTTCTACCAACAAGTTTTTAATATACATAAACGTAACTTCCATAAATCAAAATCCATGCATACCTAACTAACACAAAATAACATATCCTTTCAATATACATATATATGCTATACAAAATAAGATACACAAAAATACTGAAGCCATTGCGCGAAATCTAAAGAAGACGAATTTACAATATACCTATGTCATGATTCTAATCAATAAATATCAGTCAGACCATCATTTTATTCTAAAACAAAACTACAATATCGACATAATTAAAATTAAAAAAAAACTATAATTGCTAAACACACAAATCATTAAAAGTTATTAGGACATGAGTAGAAATAACATATCGACATAAAAACAAAAAGAACAATAACAAATCTAATAATGAATAACCAAGCTTTTGTACGTTAAGTTTGCTAAACGTTTTGAAGATGTGTTTTATACTTGATCCACCCATAAATACCGTTTGACAAGTTATCACTTTGGTAAAAAGACATATTGTTTATATACTATTTATATTATTTGAGCAGCCAACCCTAGAGAGTGTAGCATAATCAAATTATACATACACATATAAAATTAGAAATGTAGTAAAACGCTGAACTAACGCATATCGATGTAAGTTTTATTTATTAAGTTTGTATGGACGGTAATGTACATTAAATACAGTATACATATTAATACATATTATATATAAATAATATATTAAATATATAAACTATTATTGAGAAGGAAGTATTTTTAATTTAATTAGGACCCATTAAAACGAAAAAATTGCAACATGTTGAAATATATATTGCTATCATTTAAGAGGCTAAGGGACATTTTTTTCACTTCGCTTTAACTTTAAACAATATCTTCTGTAAACATAGAAGGCCCGTTAAAAAACTGACTAAGGACCAATTTCTTCAGTTCTGATTAAACTTATTCGATTAACATAAATTAGAGTTCCGATTAGACTTTTTAATCCTACTTTCGCTGATTAACAAATCTTTGATTAATTTTAATCACTTGATCAGCTAATTGGTAATTTTTGACTTATTAAGGTCTTAATCAGGCGATTATATTTTTTAACTTCCTATTAAATACAGACGTCAGAAGTAAAGAGTAATTATAAAATGAATCGACTACAAGATTC
The DNA here is from genome assembly GCA_010015015.2 of Bolitophila cinerea. Lineage (NCBI taxonomy): Eukaryota > Metazoa > Arthropoda > Insecta > Diptera > Mycetophilidae > Bolitophila > Bolitophila cinerea. Next base: position 6,317 of record JAAAKO020047764.1, read on the forward strand.
TCGTGTTCCATGTGCCACGATTATTGAAAATCGTAGTATAAATTGATGTAAACTGTCAAAGTCGATGAATAGCTGCTTAATCACTGATTTGCTATTAGTTCTGAATAAATCTCTAATCAGATGTCAATAAATAGAAATTTTAATCAGGTGATTATTAATTTCCTCCGATCAACTAATCGAGCTAATAGCAAATCAGTGATTATCCAAAATTTAATCAGGACGAGCGATAAGTTAAACGGAGTGAGTTTGACCGTTTAGCGATTCTAAACGTCGGAATTCAACATATTTAGTTTTTTTTTTATTATATTATTTATAAAAAATAAAGCCAATTGGGAACTGCTTACTTTGGAATAATAACGGGAAAACGGTTTCTTGAATTTAGTTATTATCTTCGATAATATAAGAAGTATATTAATATAAGTGTTTTTATAAATATAAAAAAGTTAAATTGGACTTCATCGACATATTTCGACTGTCGAAAGCAACCGTTTCGCCAAATATTATAATTGATTCGCGCATCCTTACAATTCCGTTGCCGATTTTTCAGATTTATGTCGATCCTCTGTGTGTAGAATTCTTTGCTGTATTTCAAATGGAAAAGGGGCCGTCTTTCGTCTCAATAAGAAATCCTGCTACAGGCGGATCCAGAAAATGTTTTGGGTGGGGTGGGAGGTGTTGGGTTGTACATTTTATCACGATATTTTATTTTTAGGGAATTTGAATTATGTTTTTACAAAATTATGGTTTACAAAATTCATTTTTTCAAAATTCCGGTTTGAAATTGTTTTTCAAAATTCTTTTATACAAAATTCTGGATTACAAAATTCGGATTTTTTTATTTCTGTAAACACATGGGCGTTTGCGTGTATTTTAATAAATCATCTAAAGAAAAATTCCCATTGCAAGTTTTTTCTTTAGGTTTTTAATGTCCTTAATCCAAAAAAAACAGAATAATCTCAACTTCCTTACTAAGTTACCAAAACTAAACAACACCAATGCCTGAATATTTTGCAAAATAGTGCATTTTTTAGCTCTTATTCCACTTCTGTTTAATTCTCATGTCCCTAATGTACTTGATACAGCTTGTTAATAATGTTTCCTAGAATTTATTTTCATTTTAGAGCAAACATTTTATTTAACTAAATTTCTCTTGCGAGACAAAATTTAAAATGTGTATGAATCAGACCCGAAATTCAGACCGAGTGCAGTCGTCCTTTGAAGATATCGATATACCCATAAAGTAAAAAATGGAATACATGGTTTATGTAATATTTGTAATTGATAACATTTACCCTGGGGATCCACCAGTGGGTGCAGCAGGTATTATGCTTTAAAACGTACTTTATAGAAGTAACAAACTAAATGTTCAATTGGTCAATCTAAATTATCTATTTGTATTCCCAGATTCTGTTATTCTTTTTGGGTTAGTCTATAAACCTCTCTCAAATCATGAAATGTTTCTGTTGTGGATACCCTTCCTTAGAAACTTATTCCAAATAGGACGATGTTTTTATATAGGTGATTTAAATGAAAACATATATTACCGCACCTATTTCAAACCAAACTGTTCGTTTCCTTCAAAGCTTTTCTTCCTTAAAAAAATTTATAATCTTTCTATACGCTTCTTTTCGTATGTATTATCTTTTATCTATATTTTTCTTGCCTACAACCCCCTTTATATTACATTATTTATAACAGCCTTTCTAAGCATGATAATTTATATAGTATGTCGCTATATATGTTCTTAACCAGAAATCAATAAATTAATTGTCCCAAGAAATATTTTTGGCTGTAGAAAAGCTGAAAATGACCTTTCGCAACTATTTTTTCATATTTCATGCTAAACAACAGCTAGAGGTTATATTTAAGATTTATTCGGCTATTACTTACATAACCCGGAATTGGACTCAGAACCTTACCATTCGTCTATTCTAGATCTTTACTCTGAGAAGCTTATAGATAAAACTGAATAAGACCTGATTAAGTGCGTATTATATATGTAATTTTGTAATAATTCGCTAAAACCATGCATGTTTGCATGTCAGTACAGCTCATCCTGAATAATGGTAAAATAATATGGATGAAGAAATTATTATTCAGTACTTTTTTAGGTATCTATTTAACTGAATAAAGGCTGAATAATTTGGCTGAAAAATCTTTTATTTAGTACCCTATTAGGGCAATCCACCTGAATAAGCACAACCTAAATAATTAATTAGAAAAAATAAGTTTATATTTATTTATTTATTTATCCAACCAACCTGAATAACGGTTTGGCAAAAATATTTTCTGTCAAATACGGCATTATTATGCTTAAATAACAAAAATATTATTGATTGCTCTTATTAGTTCTACACTTAAAAAACATTTAAAGGGAAGGAGTGGTTTAATGTTAAAAACAAACATGTTTTTAAAAAGAGAATACAAAGTAGTGGAAGCTCAGGCAATCTATCAAATAACATAGCGTTTTAATATATACTTTAATCCCCAAAAACATCATTTAATAAGCGGCAATAACTATAAACCCCACCTGCCCTTAAGGGTTTTTTGTGTGATTTTTTTATAATAAAAGCAATCGGAACTCGGACCACGTCCGTTATGCAATTTGTGCATTATAATTTACAGGTTCTACATATGAACATATATCTTATTATTACAATATGAATATAACATATAGTTTGATTATATAATGAATAATTTATTTTGATGAATACCGAAAAAAGAACACGTGTTGAACTTAACCCACAAAGAAATGTAATCTGAAATGCCGGCTCAAGACGCTTATAAAATGTTGTTTTACTCTTTTTGTGAACAAGTTTTTTTTATAGTCTCAGATATAATCCAAGAGTGGAGGGGGGGTTTAATGCAGGTATACAATTTGCTGGGAAACGCACCTGTATAAATTGGGCAATGCACGTTGAGGTAGTCACAGTCGTTCAATTGTGCTGCATATTCCAACAACTAAAAAATAAACTTATTGACAAAATGGCATTCAAGGTATGTACGAATTTATGGATGCAAACCAAATTGAAATTAAATATAATAAAAATTTATAATTTTGGTTTAATTAAAATGTATAATAAATTAATTATTTAATGTATAAAGGTGTTGTACTTTTGCGCTTTTGTCGTTGTCGCACGTGCTGGTATTTTAGCCCCAGCCGCACCGGTATCGTATGCTGCTCATAGTACTCCTTTAGCTTATGCTGCTCCAGGTAAACAACATAAAAAATCATAAATTAAAATAAATAATATACTATATATTATTTCTCAGTGGCTAAAATCGCCGTTGTTAAGACCGCTGAGGAATATGACCCAAACCCACAGTACACTTACTCGTACGACATTCAAGACGGTCTGACAGGAGACTCAAAGAGCCAGCACGAGTCTCGCAGTGGAGATGTTGTGCAGGGTCAATACTCTCTTGTCGATGCTGATGGTCTGAAGCGTACCGTTGACTACACCGCCGATCCACATAACGGTTTCAATGCGGTCGTCCGTCGTGAACCTCTTGGCCATGCCACCAAGGTGATTGCCGCCGCTCCAGTCATTGCAAAGGTTGCCACTCCAGTGCACTATGCTGCCGCTGCTCCAGTTGCTCATTATGCTGCTGCTCCAGTTGCACAATATGCTGTACCTGTTGCTCACGCATACCATCACTAGATATTAACAAAAGTTCTATAAAAACTGTACAAAATGCAATAACAGAAATATATACAAGTAATTTAAAAACCATTATATTTAGTATACATCTATCTATCTATTTTGATTACATTTTCTTTATTTCATTTTCTAGTAAAATCATGGTAAACAACATATTGATAAGTGAATAGCAGTTTATAAAAATAAAAAAAGTCTATCAGATCCAAATTTGTTTTTGTTTTGTTGATGCGATGCGATGCGCATTTGTATAGCGTCATCATTTTGCCGGTAGTGTTTAATCCAACATATTCCTCATCCAGTTTAGGCATCAGAATTATATCATTTCAAATAACGGACCAATTTTACAAGCGCTATCGTAAAAAGTTTGCTCTTTGGGAGGAATTTTTATATATTTGAAGGAGCCAACGCATGAGCGATGTTAGCCACTCTTGGCATATGTTGAACTATTTACAGAGTCAAAAATATATGCTGCAGGTTGAAATGCACAACTAATTGTTCTAATAGGTATTTTACAGGATGTTCCGTTTAAAAGCTATATGATTATCATTTCAAAGGATTTAAAAAAATTGCAAAAGAAAAAATTCATGCGATGCAATAAGGCCCAAATTGCAAATATTTTAAATAATCTAATCAAATCTGATCTAGTATATCACCAGATTATCAATCTATTTTTTAACAAAGTGAATGGCTTGCAAGTGGGTGATTCAATTTTACCCTATAATATTATTGCGCTATTGCAATTTTCAGATATTGAATTTTGAGCCAACTCTCTGACGACGCAATGTCACTGATTTCTCTGCACTATTTAAAAATATCAAATAATAAAATAATGGCATACATTCCTGATGTTTATTATATTTTTTAAAAGTTTAATAAAAATTTTGTTTTCTGCTAGTATTTTGCGTAGCAAAACGGCTCTCGCCGTTTTTATTAAAAACACAAAAAATAATTAGGAGATTTAGATTTAGTGCAGAATAGTCTTCGGATGTTATTTCCGCTTAATTCATTAAGAGATGGCGAAAATGACATAGTTTCGTCAGAGAGTTGGCTCACAATTCATAATCGGAAAATTGCAATAGCGCAATATTTATAAAGTGACAAACGCGTATAAAAATATCATATCTATGTTGGGCAAATTTGTTATTGGCGCTTGTGACCACACACCAAAAACACAGTGTTAACCAAAAAACAAAAACAGCCAAAAGCACAGTTTTTTTAATGGACATCTGTCAACAATACTAACAACAACCCACCCAGCATATAAAATTCACATAGTTTTGATTATGTGTTATGTCTACGAATTTAGAGGTCACTAATAAAACACTAAATAAAACCACAAATCCATATGTATGCATTTTCTGCTGGATTTAGTTGTTCTAACTTCTTTTTTTTTAAAACTCCTAAAAAACTCCTAAAACTCGCTATTGTAACTCCGTTATACATCGCAC